>JBBBDQ010001780.1:1147500-1390967 GCA_037127315.1 Ascarosepion bandense | reverse complement strand
ACAAGATTTTTAACTAAGATTCCGAGCGTTCTAAAACACTTCTTAATAATAAAACTTTTGACAATAAAGCTTCGTTTTTATTAAGTTAGAAACATTTTTTCATTATCATATACTTATTTTTTTAGCAAAATGTACCTTATTATTATTTTTAGTGGATACTCTTATTTCAGCGGATAGACAGTTTTTCCATATAATTAAACAGAACATTTTTAATTATCTACCGGCCTAGATGTATTGGGAAATCTTGTTTGAAAAATATCTATCTTCCGGCAGGATTCGAACATGCATACTCCTATAACTAGTACCGGTGCGGAGTTGTATATATATATATTTTAATGAATAGTTAAAAGTACAGATGAATTATATATATATATATATATATATATATATATATGTTTTTATCAACCAAAGACACTTTTAAAACTCCATGGAATAACATCAGGCTACATTTAAACTAGAAAACTTAAAAATTGTACAAAAATGGCTAGCCGCGTGTGAAAATTGAAATTAAAATATGGAAAAGACCGAGATATAATGTGGAGTATAATAAAAACAGCCAAGCCTTACAACGGTAGTAAAATATGTAGACTTTGCCAGGAAGAAAATTTATTCCCAAATAAAAATGAATTACTAAATAAAAGAACAGAAATTATGACCAAGTGTAATCATACCACCAAATACCTATTAGGATAATACAATCATGGATGAAAACATTCTAAATTCCCCAATTTTGAAAAGTGCACGTTCATAAAAAATTCCTGTTACGTGAGCGTTTTTCAAAAAACGGTAAAATCCGTTATTGTAAATCGCCTGAAGACACTGAAAGGTAGAAACCTGGATTGCGTAATAACTCGTTTACAAATGAAAAATATTCAAAAGTTCTGCAATATAATTGTATTGAACACTTTAATACAAATGTGTATTGGTCTAATTTAATTATAACCCAAAACTAAGTAATTAAATATTTAATATGCTCTTGTTTTACAAGTAAGCACTTTTATCATCAGTGTATTTTAACAATAAACGATACAGAATTTGCCAGATCGCACGGAATAAAAAACAACGATGCAAGAATTCAAAATATCACAGTCATTAAAAAACGTACCAATTACAAACAAAAATAAAGATATGCTATATTTCATACAAAAAATTGAACAGTTTCTCACCAGAATCAGATGGAAAGCATTATTCTTTCATAAAAAAAATAAAAAAATACACAAGATAAAAAAATGAAAAAAAAAAAAAAGACGGGAGTAATTTCAATTTTAAAACCAGGAGTTATCCCCCTGCAATCAAAGAATTAATTAAATTTGAAAAAGATATGATGTCCATATTAGACAAAATAAAATTTAAAAAATCAAGAACTCCCAGAATTTATTAAACATTGAAGTGAAAAAAAATTAAAAAACCAACAAAATATCTTTATTAAAGGAAACAAATCTAACAACATATATGAAATAAACCCAAAGGTATATGAAAAAAAGATTACTGAAGAAATCACCAAATCTTACAAAATAGTCCCTGATTCTTATTTTGAAAATATTAACAAGGAAGCTAAAATTATTACAAATAAGCTGGGTTTAAGTCAAATGATACAAATTATAACCGGTAGACAGGCTTTCCTCTCAATTAAAGACCACAAAAAACTTTTGCTAATACCCACTCATACTAGCTTATAAATCTAACAGAAACAGAAGTTGGTAAAATAAGTCATCAAATATTTAAAAATATTTGTAACTTATTGAGAATTGCTACACAAACCAACCAGTGGGAAAACAGAGATGATTTCATTCCCCAAAATACAAAACAAACATAAATATACTTTCATAAAACGTGACACTAAAAATTTTTACCCATCAATATCTGAAAATGGTTTAATGGAAGCGTTAAACATATAGATATAATTCTACATTGCCGCACATCCATACTTTTCCATAATCGTAAAATATGGATTAAAAGTCAAATAACGTCACTTTTGATGTACCGCAAGGATCGTATGACGGAGTGGTTTTCAGAATTGATGAGAATAAACATCTTAAATAAAATCAACGAAATAATCCGTATAGACAACCATGGATTACACAGAGATGACGGATTAATGATAGCACCAACCAACAAAAAAAAAAAAAAATAATGATAAAATAAGGAAACACTTTACAAATTATTTGTACAACTAGATTTTGATATAATAGATGAAATAAATAGATAAGTAGTCCAATATTTACATGAATAATTAAATTTAAAAACTGGCAATGTCTTTCTGAATATAAAAGCAAACGCAAATTTAAATTAGATAAACACAAAATCTAACCATCCCACAAGCATAATCAAGCACATTCATAAAGGAATATAGCACAGGCTTTCAAAGAATCCGTCAAACAAAAATATAATTATGAAGATGCCTAAGAAAATGTGGCCATAAAAATATTTTAGAATATAATCTCCAACCAAACAGACAAATAAAAAATAATAGAAATCGAAACATTATCTGGTTCAACTCACCGTTTAACTTAGAAGTAAAAGCTAAAATAGGACAAATCTTTTTTTTTAAACTTATTGATAAACAATTTCCATAAAGCTCAGAATTAAACAAAATTTTAAATAGGAATACAATCAAACGGAGTTATAGCTGTACTAGTAATTTAGAAAGTTGCATAAAGAAACAAAACGCAAGAAATTTTAAATAAATGGTAACGTACAAAACAAAATCATTATTAAGGAATGTAACTATAATAACACAAGTAAATGCACATTTCAAAGACTTTGTAATACAAAAGGATTTATTTACAAAGCAAAAGTACATGACTTTAATCGTCAAAACAAAACATATTTGAGATCAACCAAAGACACTTTTAAGACTAGATGAAATAACAATAGGTCTACATTTAAACTAAAAAAACATAAAAATTGTAAAAAAATTTGCTAGCCACGTGTGGAAATTGAAATTAAAATATGGAAAAACCAAGACAACGTGGAGTATAATAAAAACAGCCAAACCTTACAACGGTGATAAAATATGTAAACTTTGCCAGAAAGAAATGTTAGCTATTACGTTATTCCCAAACAAAAATGAATTACTAAATGAAAGAACAGAAATTATGACCAAGTGTAACCATACCAACAACTACCTATTAGGATCATACAATTATAGATGATAATGTTTTAACTTCTCCTAATTTTGGAAATTGCGCGTTCATAAAAATCTCTATTCATGAGTGTTTTTTTAAAAAAGGTAAAATCAATTATTGTCAATTGCTTGAAGACACCGTAAGGTAGAAGTCTGGGTTGCGTAATAACTTGTTTACAATGGAAAAATATACATATATAATTTTTTGTAGGGAACGTTATTTTTAGTAAATATTTTGTTACTAGTTAAAAAGCATATTTATTTGTATTAAAATTTTGTTACGAAAATGTGTGTTACGTGATCCGATTCGAAGTTGCGACCAACACAAGGGAATCTACCAATTAACCTGGTGCGTCGACTGCTCGACCATGAATGATTCCGCAGTCTAGTCATAGTTAAATTTTATGCTCTACTATATTTGCTGTATTTTTTAAAAACTAAATGGCGGAGAACTCGGAATTCTAAAACTGTTGGTTCTCTTCACCTGGATTTACACACACACACACACACACACACACACACACACACACACACACACACACACACACACACACATATCTGTGTGTGTGTTTTTGTGCGTGTGTGTGAGTGTTTGTGTGTAGATTTCACAGTTTAATATTTACTTTTTAGAAAAAATGCTCAGAACAGATGTAGAACATTTATAGATATATAGTTACTATTATTGTCACCATATTAGATGATTGCAGTGGGGTTGGAGGTTATTATATTTTAAAAGAAAAATACATATAATAACCTCCTACCCGGCTGCATTCATCTGATAGGGTGGCATCTTTTTAATATTTTAGTTTAATTTTTTATTTTAAATTTCTTCTTTAATATCTATCTGACCCGGTGAATGAACCTGATGATGGTGTATTCCACACTTTATAGGTTTTGAGTTGCAGTATGCCATTATCATGACAATAATAATGACTATATATCTATATTTATATATCTCTGTGTGTGTGTGTGTGTGTGTGTGTGTGTGTGTGTGTGTGTGTAGGGAAGTGCATACGAGCGTTATATCAAAAGATGATGGTTGAAAACTAGGGCTATAAAACCAGACTTAGAAACCGTTATAAAAATGATAGAAAAGAAATGCAATATCGAAGTATGACCGAAACATTTTAAAAATAAGATTTTAGTATGGTTCGTTCAGTACTGAAAATATAAGAGTATTTAATAAAGTAACAATCATAAAAAAAATTTGCCATACTTTTTTTTCATTGAAAGATTTAGCCGAGTTTATTTGATTTTGAGTGAATTCAGAAAAATGGACACAATTGTTAGGAAAAAGCAGTATTCAAACGCCTGCGTTAATCATCTGCATTTATAAAGAAACAGTGATTACAAGCGAATGATGAACTTTGAATTAACTTGTATAACAACGACTGTGCTAAACCAATATCTTAACACTGAAAACTGAATGTGAAAATTAGTTTACTAGCAACATGAAAAAATATTGTCAAAGAAGAATGGAAATGAGTTTATAAAATAAATAAATATGAAGTCGCCTATTAATTATTAGTGCCCCTTTTGACTGAAATATATGTGTTTAAGAAATTATGTCAGTATAATGACCTTGAAACTGAAACTGAAACTCAAAAAATGTAGAACTTAAAAACACAGTCTATACCTATCATTGCTGAGACAATTTGTTGGATCAAAAAGTCAGTAACAAACATCTTTAAACTATTCTTAGTAATTCTTGCATCCAAAAAATAAAAAGGTACTTGCTAGTACTGCACACACGCTACAAAGGGTAATGTCTACGTAATTTTCCAGTTGTATACTTAAGATAAAGATATACGCATCTCTTCGGTCTTCTATTGCTTTAAGTCATTGGCAATAGTCTGGTAATGGATCGCATCGAACAGAAAAAAATAATTTAAAATGAAGAAACATAATAACAATGGTGATTATAACAACAATAATATTAAGCACTAAAAGACCGTTGGTATAAGGAAGAGACAATAAAAAATCTTTTTGAGGTGTACTATAGTTAATAATATTACTGTTAATAATAACGATATTAATGCAAGAAAAAAGGGAAGTCGTAGCTGAATAAAATGGATATGAAGCTTTTCAGAATCAAACTCTGGGAAAATAAGAATATTTGAAAATATTTGCAAATATATTTTCAGGATGACGAATTTGCAGCAAGTGATAGAAGAAGCAAGGAAGATGACTCAAGATGGCTTACTGTTTCGTAGAAGTAAGAGGAAAGTTTCTTTAAAATGTACCATAGTTTGGACAAATAAGGGTGGTTGTGGTGTCTTGTTATGATTGGGATGATTAAGCATAGTTTTCGCTTCGTGTCGGGGGACTGAGTTGTTTGATAATTGTTTTTATTTTGGCTCGAGATATGATGAACGTTAATTACATTGAACGTCGCAAGAACACATCACCACACCCCACAACCGTTCGATCCATTTTCCTTTTCACCAGCCTCACACCCTTTACAATTCCTACTGTATAAATATAAATATATAAATACGAAAATAAGGAATTACATACTGAAAAGGAAGCTATGGATGAAAATGAAGAGGATTCCCGCTAACAAAGTTAGCCATTTGAATTGGACACACGTAATCTTTCTAGGATAATCAGCAGATGTAATAGAATAAAGTTTTCATTTCTTAAAACGACACAGGAAGATAGAGATTTGAAGGGAAGTACAGAAGAAAGCGAATGGAATGGAAGTAACATCAAAGATGAGAGGGGGAAAATAAAAAAATACGAATAATAAACCAGAGAAAGAATAAAAATCGATTAAATGTAGAAGTGAGAGCGAGAGTGCGAAAAAGGTGGATGCAGAAGAGTTTAGTGAAAAACAGACGGAACTAAAGGAATGAAGTAGGGAAAATAAAGAAAAGATAAAGAAATAAACAAAGATGAAAAGAAGAAAGAAAGTAAACAAGGAATATTTGAAAAATAATTGAAAAAGAAAGAATGAAAACGAAGGTAAGGAAAGAATAAAAAAAGGTAAGCATAAAACGGAGAATAAGCGACGAAAGAAATGTATAAAAAAAGAGATGGAAGAAAGTAATGCAAGTTAGATTGGGGACAGTCAGTTGAGTGCCATACGTGATACACGCTTTGGGTGATCATGTCTCGAAAGAGACATGACTGACTGGGCAGAAAATTATCCCGCAGTAGGTTGCCATTGCTTTCTGTGGTAAGAATGGAGACAGTTAAGGAGATAAAGATAGGAATAAATGAATAAGGAAAAGAAGGAAAGTTAGAAAAGGATGAGTGCTGATAAAAAAGCTGAACAAGTTTGAAAATACACTGAAGAACAAAAATCAACGAGAATTGGCAAGAGAAAAGAGAATGGGTTGAAAGAAAAAGGGAGATTTTAAAAATTTATTAAGAAAGAAACAACATTATATGCGATTGTCCATTTATTTAATGATTTATTGAAGTAATTTATAGAACAATTATTTATTCAAAAAAATCTCTCTAAATTCAAATAAGTGGTAAATTTATTAACGACCACACCTGGAGAAGTTCCTGACTGCAAGTAAGTGGTCTTGATAAAGGAAAATATGTACTTTGAATTTAAAAAAAATTTTTCCACCCTTAATCGTCTAACAAAACTTTATTTAAAACCATTGCTTCATCTTTTTATCGCGCATTCTATATTGTGTATCTGTGTGCCAAAAAGAATATTATCAAAGAACAGTATACTGCTTTAGACAAAGGTTATATATGCAGAAAACAGCCACTCCTAAGGCATGAACAAGGAGAAAAAGTCAAAATTCTATATGTAGAGCAAAGATATGTAACAAAAGATTAATATGCCAACCAACCGCGATACTCTGGTTTCAACCAATGAGGTCTCCTCAGGCAAGTGGCTCTTCCTGAGGAGACCTCACGGTTGAAACCTGGGTATTGCGGTTGGTTGGCATTTTAGCATTTTGTTATATATATATATTGGTAGTATTGAAACGTGATAAGGCTTAGTGACAAGATTGTTTATTTGGGTAAGCAGGTATTTTGTCATAAAGTGCTCAATCATTAGGATAGAACGTTACTAAAATTAAGGCAGCGAAGTTTGTTAACTGAGTCATGACTAATTTAAAGTTTCGTGACGGCATCTTTATGATGTCTTCATTAGTCAGGTCTAAATTTTTAAACTGCTGTTGAGACTCGGATTTTTTTTTCTTATTTATAAAAAGCGTGGTGTAATTTGATATTTTCTTGTGTAAATAGTTAATTATTTTTTATTGTTTTTGTTGTGGTAATGTTGTATTATTTTCTTTTGATTGTGCGGTTGGTTGATTTCATTTTATTGCTTTCTATTGTGTGTCTATGGGTGTCCGCTTAATTGCTTTATAATGAGTTGGTTTCTTCTTGTCATTTCGGTTGACATTTTTTATAGTATTGAGTTGAACTTTTTTCCAATTTGTTAGTATGTGTGACCGCTTAAAAGATTTTTAGATGATAGTTATGTGCTTATGTTCTTGTGCGTATCTATGTTTGTAGGCTTTATGCTTGATTTCTTCCCGTTTGTTATAATATTTTCTGTTTTTATTTTCATACTTGAGTGTTCATATATTTATATTTACATGTATATCAACAGCAAATTGAAAATTTACTCTTGACAAACTTCTCTGCATTAATCATATATATATATATATATATATATTAGTCATCCATATACAAGGCAGTTTCGCTGTATCACAGTTCATCAGTGTGGCTAGACATATTCACTTGTTTCTGGCCGGGATCGAAACTCGACCGATTTGGTGTCAGTCGGAGTCTCTACTCCCTAAGCCATCGGCGCATGGCATCAGAGAAGGGAAATTTTAACGTCTATAAGCAGTGTATACAGACGCCATTCACCATGAAAGTATTTATAGAAGAGACACAGGGAAGCCACGTCGCGCCGGTGAGAGAGAGACTGTAGGCGGTCTACTAAGTCGGTATCGATCACATTACAGACCCTCCACAGTACCTTGTCGAGAAGCCCAAGGAGAATATCAGGGGCACCCGACCAGATATGGCAACAGTATTCAATGCACGGGCGGATGGTAGATTTATAAATGTGCAGGATAGATTCAGACGGAAAAAATCTCCGGGCCCTGCACAGAAAACCGACTTTCATAGCAGCGGATTTAGCAATGAATTCGATATAGTCATTCCACTTCAGGTCAGCTGAAAATGTGAGACCAAGGAGGCGTAGTGTTTTACTCTCTCGGAGGCAAGCCTGGTCCATGCTAATATATATATATATATATATATATATATATATAGTTATTACGCGACTTGGGTTTCTACCATATGGTGTCTTCAGTCGATTTCAGGTCTACATTTAAAATAGAAAAGTTAAAAATTGTACAAAAATGGCTAGCCACATGTGGAAATTAAAATTAAAATATAGAAAAGACCCAGACACAGCGTGAAGTATAGTGAAAACAGCGAAGCTTTACAACGAATACAAAATGTGTAGACTGTGTCAGGAAGAAAAGTTCGCTATTATGTTATTCCCAAACAATAATGAATTACTGAATGAAAGAACAGAAGTTATGATTAAGTGTAACCGTACCATGAAATTAGGGTCATACAACCATGGATGAAAATGTTATAATTTCTTGGTATTTTGAAAATTGCAATTGTAAAATAGAGAGAAATAAACATTCTTATAAGTGCAATTATTAGTATATTTTTTATTTTCAGTAATCAGATTTAACTTACATGCTTCAACTTTTGCGTTAAAGAATGAATTAAGCTTCTTGGTTAGATTAGGTTTCTTTATTTTTCTTCATGTATATTTTCATTAATATATTATAAGCATATTTTTGGTGAAAATCTTTTTCTCAGAGATAGATTGAGTTCGGAATGATTGAAAATTTGGCAAACTATAAACGTATATATAATAGCTGCCTATATTTCTCAGATGAGATATTGTAACTATGTACATTCTTCACACTGGAATAAAGATGGTAACAGCCTGAACAATGTAAATAGTATGTGCAATATTTAAACAAGTTACAACTAGCATGCAACATAAAACATCTTCCTCTGAGATAGTCATTAAAAGAATTAAAAATTAATAAATTTATAAAACTTTACGAATTGTTTTAAGTAACAGTTCTAATATTATATCTTGACTAATTCCAATGGCAACCAAACGAACGATATCAGAACTGTCGCAACATACCCAAAGTCCCCACCCACACTGAGACGGGACGTGACATAAAGTCGAACTTTACGTGGGGGATCCGTTTGCGGGCATTTGGATGAAGGGTCAAACTTTAATCAGCCCCTGTATATGCGTGATCTGGCACTAAGCAGGTCTAATCTTCGCAGTCGATGCTCCATCGACGGACAGAGTTGTTCTCTGCCTGAAGACAGAAAGCTTGACTGGACACTTTCAAGTTCGTATGAAACTCTGACTTACTGAACTCTGTTCTTTATTTAAGGCGCCTTGCCTAGTTCATTTGTATTGCCGGAAGTCCGTCATTTACTCCACAACATTCGCCTACCGTTTGAGATTTATTTTCTTAAATATTTCATTTTGTACTGTCATAGATCCTTCGTTTTTTACGGTGCATTTTTTTATTAATATTTTCTTCAACTGAGTTCAATAAATTTTGTGTTCCTATTTTTTCTTTCGCCATATTCCTTCTTTTTTTTTGTTTTGTTTTTGTTTCCTTCTTTCTGTCTTTCTTTCTTCTTTTACATTCGTCTTCAACGTGTATTTGCAAATACGCCTCAGAAAGATCCAATTTCTGAAAAATTCCCACCGTTTCGTTTTGAAAAAATTGGTAATAGGTAGTTATGTGATTGTATATATATATATATGTTTAACCCAGTCGAAAAATCAGCACAAACACGAATTTTATTCTTTCTTAGCATACTTTTTTTTATCAGGTTCTAACGACTATTGAGTAACGAACTTTTCTCGCTAAATGTTTATTTAGAATATTTATCGTTTCTTCAAAGAATGTTTCTCCTGGTTTTCTCAGTAGTACAAAATTACAGTATTTTTCATGTTTTTCAGGTGAGAAAGTTCTCAACAAAAGTCTTGTTTTTCTCTTCTTCCCAGCCGCTGCATTCTTCTCTGTAAACTTGCTTGTATTTTCTAAAATAAGCAGAAAAGGTAATTCCATCATTTGAATTGTATATGAATTCAGCTATGGTTTTGCCTCCGCGTTGGAAGTGAAAACAATTGGAGAATTTTTCATTTTCTTCTTAATTATTTCAGTTAAATTTTGTTGCTGTTTCTGAAGTTTCAACAACTGCTGTTGTTGCCTTTGCTGTATTTTTACCACTTGGCTAATAATTTTTTCATATTTAAGATTTTTTTACGCACAGCAAAGAAAAATTACACCAACGGGATTCTAATTTCTCCTCGTCACTTATGTACGCCGAAGAAAAAAGGTACTTTTTCTTACTTCATATAAGTTTTAATTCTTCGTCGCCACTATTATAACTCGCTATAATAATATTATGTCTCGACTGACTCCAACGGTACTCTAACAAACACAATAAGAACTCTGTCGGGACACTCGTTATTTACTCAGAGCCCCTCGTCCATACTGAGACGGGATGTGACACAAGGTCAGGCTACACGTGGGGAACCAAAGCGCATACATTCGGGCCAAGTGTAAAAATTTCCCCAACCTTCTAATACGCGGGATCGAGCTCTAAGACTGTCTTTTCTTTTCAGCTTGTCCGTAGTCAGCTTGTACTCCAGTCTGTCCGTAGATGGGGACCCCGCTGAGTTGTTTTCTGACAGAGAGCTCGACTGTCATTTCTGAGTTAGCTCGGAATTCTATTTATCTGTCTCCCCACTGAGGTGGAATGCGGCACAAGGTCATTTTATTGTGGGAACCCTGAGCCCTTAATCCCGAGCAAAATTACCCGTAGACCCCACAAGGCAGGGTCGAACACCTGTATAATTTTCCCCAGACAAAAATCTGTTCTTCGGCTAAACCTCATCTGGGTTCCTCTCCGCCCGAAAGCAAAGAGTTTGACGAAGTTAGAGTTCGAGCAGAACGGTATTTAACTGCCTCCCCACTGAGGTGGAATTTGGCACAAGTCGTTTTTATAGTGGGAAATTCGAGTCCTTATTTTAGAGCAAAAATTTTCCGTATACGCTGCACAAGGTAAGTTCGGGCACCTGTCTAATTTTCACAAGACGAGACTGTCTTTCGGCTGAAACTCGTCTGGGTTCCTCTCCATTATGAGGCACAGAGTCTGACGAGGTTAGAGTTCGAGTGGAATCCTCTCCCTGAACTCTGAGTTTTTTTTATTTAAAGCGTCTTGCCTAGTTCATTTTTGTTACCGAGGTAGTCTTATTTACTCCACAATATGAATAGTATAGGATGATTTTCTAAGCTCAGCTTAGATGTGGCACAAAGCCGAAAGTAAGCTTGCAAACTATTACACCACGCTGAGATGCCCGAAATTGATTTTCTAAGCACCGCTTGGATGTAGCACGAGGCTAAAAGGATCGAATTCACTACTCATTTGTAACAGATTCTAGCGAGACAAACTTTCTAACCGTTATACTAAGTCGTGGCGACACAACACAAATTAGATAAGATTAGGTTTACATAAATTAAAAAAAGAGTGCTAACATTTATTCGTAAAAGAGCAATGCACTGATACACCATTTTTGTTACATTGGAAGGATCAGAAAACTGGATATGTCTATCAAAATTATTAATATTGTGTCTCAAACTAGAACATTGCAACACAGTCTGCACTTGCACTTACACACACACACACACACACACACACACACACACACACACACACACACACACACACACATATATATATATATATATATATATATATATATATATGCCCTCTTAATGAAAAGTCAAGAGTAAGTGTCGGTGCATAAAATTTCATCTAATTGGGATGCAGCCATTTTTTTCGAAAAGAAGTACGCGAAAGAAAATTCACACTAAACTAATGAATAATGAAAGCATTCAATATGTTATGAAAAATAAAGCCTCATCTGCATAATAAAGAATAACACTGAAAATAATCGACAAAAAGTATATATATATATATATATATATATATGGAGAGGGAGAGTGAGTGAAAGAGGGAGAGAGAGGTATATGTGCATAAAAATTAAACGAGTATTGTAATATTGGTGCTAATAAATCATAGATCAACTGAACAGCACATTGTCGTCAAACAACTATTAAGGAAAATAATAAACTACCACATTAAGGGTACACAATTTAACAGGTGTCCATATCGCGTTCAACACATCGAGATCAATAAGATATATAAATCTAATGATATTTAGAAGCACTTGCTAGATACTTTCGGCATGAAGCAAAAGAGATTAAAAACGAATTTTAATGTTTGTTATTTCATCAGATTTGGGGAAATGTAACGAGTTAAGAAGATTTCAGCACTCCTTTTCACACACAGACACACACACACACATGTGTAAAATCCTTTGTACAATGAAGACGGAAGCTGATGATGGTTTGCCTGAAATAGGCACATACTTCCGATTTACCTTGAAATAACGTGTCTGCCTTAATTTTTCTTATATATATATATATATATATATATATATATATATATATATATATATATTTTAACTATAAATCTTGACATATACCCCCTTTTATTCAAAATGAGCTATGAGGTTTGAAATTATAAGGAAAATTACAAACAATTTTATCAAGCTCATTTTAACACGTTTTCACCTGACATCGAATGATGTTTTCGATACCAGGAAAAATTCCTTGAAAAGCTTAAGCATACTTTTTTGTTTTAATTTTATAAAACATATTTAAACAATGTATTGCTATCTAAATATACGAATATTATATACATACATATATATATATATATGTGTGTGTGTGTGTGTTTGCGTGAGTTTGTGCGTGTGCGTGTGTGTACACGCGCTCTGTTCCCAATATTGAGCACACTTCCCCAATAATTATCGTGCATATCTATATTTATATGTAATTGTATACATGTTTATATTAGACATGTCTGTGAATGTGTGTATATATATATATATATATATATATGTGTGTGTGTGTGTGTGTGTGTGTGTGTGTGTGTGTGTGTGTGTGTGTGTGTGTGTGTGTGTGTGAAAGAGAGAGAAAGAAAGAACAAATTCACATACATGTCTAATACAAACATGTATACAATTATAAAAGTACTTATGATAGATTAATATATTAAGAAGTCCGGGGGGAACGATAAAATATTTTAAACAAATCGATCGTAAATAATAACACATAACACGTGAGTAATAATAAAAAATAAAGTAAATTTGCTGTAGACAAAAATAACTGGAAAAGATGACAAAATAGGCGTTCGTTGATTAAAGTAAGTCTTTAAAAATGCATTGAACGTCTCAAGGGATGTCCCATCGCTAGCTGAGGGATACTGATGAGCGCCGCCATCTAACGCTACTACTGTTAACAAGGAGATGCGATCATGTGATTAAACTCAACGCCAATGATGAGAATAAAGGCTGATAATCAGAGAAGGAGGGTTGTATTAGGAATACACCTAGCGTAGCCAGTGAAACAATGAGCATCTAATGATTATAGCTTTATTAGAATAGACGACGACTGTTTAAATTTTCGCATGAAATGAAGTGAATGAAATGGTTACTGTCAATAAAGCTGCATTTCATAGCTTATTTGTTCAAGATGTTCAGTTTTACTTTTAGTGCTTTTACATTGAACATCTCTTACCTATGGACAGGCATCTAGATATTTGATAGATATCTCATAGTCTTCCAAAAAACGAATTTATTAAGTGATCTTTAAAACGCAAATTCAGTAAATTGTCTGAAAGCAAGAGTGAAAAGGCAATTAATGCTGTAGCATTTAATTTTGTTACATCTCGAATTGCAATATTTTACTCCCCTGGCGTATAGAAAAACACGACTGCAAACATTCTTTTAAATAAAAAATGTAAAATCAAATGGATTAGTTGACAATTTATTAGAAATTAAATAATTCAAAGGAATGTTAAATAAAAATATACAAAAACGAAGATAAAATCAAATATAAATAGAATTATAAAAAAATGTATGTAATGGAATGTCTGCCATACACATTAAAACAAATGCAAAATAGAGCAATAAATCAAAGAATGTTAAATCATAATGTACATTTATTATTATACATTGCACAATAACACATCGCATATTAAAATATAATATTAATGAATAAGAAAATAATAAAGTAATCATGATTTCTATACAATGCTTTACACGCTTCTAGTGCTGTTATATAAACTGAAGCTTGGATCAAAACTGTTTGTCCAGCAAATATATAAATGCTATAGAATATGAGTAACCAGACGATAGAAGAGAGAGGCCATAGGACTGATAGTTTAATGATTACATTTAAGTGAATTTCTCAGTGTAGATCACAACGAAATACCACTCATCTACCGCAACACAATAGAAAAAATCAATCTATGAAGAACCATGAATATCTATGAACAAAACTACAAGTTTATGCTTTATAAAAGAAAAAGTTACATTCTTATAGTTCCTCATTAGATTATTTGACAGAAATATATTCGGGTACAGTCAAATATAATTCAGGGTTTCCTAAAAATCACCAATGAGTATGAAAGTTTAAAAATATTTTGCTTCACTTTTTCTTAGTTTTTTTTTCTTTTTCATGTATTTTTATAAAAAAGGCATTGGAAATTAATCATATAAAAATACAACGACTGTAAAACAAGTAGTGGAATCTTTCTACCAAAACCAAAAACAAATAATTCAAAGTTGACGTGCATATCGTCGCCGTTACTGTGGGAGAGATTCTCCAAGATGTGAGAGGTTCAGTAAATGGTATATCAGGTTTGGTTAGGAACAAAGGAGTCTTTCAGCGAGTAAAAGAGTATTGAATAAGGTCCGGGCGGATTAACTCGAAGGCTATCTCGGCAGGTTTGGATCTCACTGACGTCACTCCAACGAATTTTTAAATGCGTCAACCTGTTTCTGTGAAAGAAATAGGATGAATTTGGGGGAAAAGAGTTTTTACGGTTACGACTATTCCAAAGAAAAACTTTATGTCAGTCAGCTCCAAACGTTTGAACTACTGAAGGACAACATGACAGTCATCAAATCACTAGAGCTTGAAACTGTAAGGACTGTGATGGAAAAGGCCTTAGAAAGGCACGTTCATGTGAAATTAACTCAAACGTATTTCCTATATCTGCTCTATATAATACTATGGTATTATGAATTAAAGTTTAAAAAATAAAGAAATTATTAAATTTTGAAATTCTGTGATGACTTATGAGGCACCCTGCATTAAGTGGCAATAGGTTTTTAATTGAGTAAGTTAAAATTTCTCTTAAATTCCTTGGTCGTCTTCTTTGCTCGGTCATTGTCTAGTTGACTTCCATACCAACCCCGCATACATTCACGTAGTATCCAAAAAGATAAAATAATTCTTCTGTTGAGCACGTGTTTTTTTTTGGGGGGGGGGGGGGGGACAACAACTTTACTAGTAAGTAATGATTTTGCTTTTTTCTCAATTGGAGTACATAGACTAAACTATCGCCCGGTTCACACTCCACCCACGTGTATTGTACAGGTGTAGAGGTTCATCCCTTGTTCCCTGTTCAGGATGTGGTTTCCGGCTTTCTCTTTTCCAATCTTTTTACTTTTCTTTTTTTTTTTCATTTTTTTTTCTCAATTGGAGTAGATAGACTAAACTATCGCCCGGTTCACAATCCACCCACGTCTATTGTACAGGTGTAGAGGCTCATCCCTTGTTCCCTGTTTAGGATGTGGTTTCCGGCTCTCTTCTTTCCAATCTTTTCACTCTTACGTAGCTCCCTGCACATCAGTGGCGTTACCGCCTTGCTCGGGGTGATATGATTAAAAAAAAGTAATTTTTTTAATCAAGATTCAGTCCCAATATGAGTGTAAATAGAGATATTAATCGTCACTTAAGCCTTAGAAATAATCAAAAAATCTATTTAAAAAAATCTGGATTGTAATATCTGTGATCAGCAAAATGCGTTCATTCAGAAATACTGATACTAATGCTATTGATGTTATAAGAATTTCATTCTCTTTTAAGGGCTTTGATGGCGTTGAAAAAAAATTTAGAATAGAAGAAACATCTTTATTTGTAATAATCACTTAAAAACAAATAAATAGTAATGCACGCAACTTTAAAGAAGCAACACTCTTTTTTTTCATTTATTTATCTTTCAACCATCAAGTAAGCGTTCCAAATTTTACAAGCCTTACAATTTACTTCTGAAATACTATCAAATTCACTTTTAGAAGTATTATCAACTTTAATTATATTTCTCTAGAGAGGGACATTTATTCTTCCATAACGATGAAAGGCCGAACGAAACGGCAAAACATTAACAAAATATAATTGAGATTTTTCCAAAAATAAAATTGAAAATATGCAGAAAAAGAAACATTCAAAAACATGCCAAAAAACAAAACAAAAACAAAAAAAAAGTAAACAATGATTTTCTCTCCACTTCTAAATAATTTCTATTTTTATTTCTTATTTTACCGTTTGTCATAATGTTTATATTGATCAGTCTTCCAGCTTTGTTTCTGCGAATTTGAACTTAATTATCGTTATTATGTTTGGCTTATGTGTTTAATTAATAAACGTGTGTATCCCAGCCGTCAAAATTTACGGCAAAAATATTTGAGAGAATTATATATATACTAGCAGTATAGCCCGGTGTTGCTCGGGTGTAATGAAAGTATTAAAACTAATCCATGGTCCTGGACCTCAGACTCTTTGAACGTTGGCACGAAAGACTAAAAAGCAATAGTCATTTCTAGTTAAAGCGAAACCGTAGACTGAAAGAAAAATGAAAGGATGTAAGTCAAATTTTGATTTTCTGGTATCGATATCAAATAAGTTTTTTTCGTCGTAAACTGAATTTTGAAGGCTAAATAAGTCCTCTGAGTAAATGGCATCATGGATGAGACTAAGAACTACAATTATATTTACTTTTTCGATTATCGATATTTATCGGGGGTACCTCGGTACAAAACCTAGCTAAGAAGACTGGCAGACGCTTATAGTACAATTGTGTAAATTTTCAAGAAAATCGGTTCAGTCGTTTCGGAGTCTATAGGTAACGGATACACAGACACACACAGACACACACACACAGACAAAGTTTCATTTATAAATAAGTTTATATATATATATATATATATATATATATAACGGTTTTTATTATAATAGAGAGGATTTGTATATATTCTTCACTACTTGACGACATAATTATTAAAAAGAAAAATATAATAATAGGGCACTGTTAAAGAGCAAACACGTGGCATGAGTTTTCATAACTGGTAGTAAAATTTAATAAGTAGTAGTAACGAGAATGAACTGAGCCGACGCTACCTCACTATTCTCTCTATCTCTATCTCTCTCTCTCTCTATATATATATATGAGCCTGACAGGAGGATATACATATATGTATATATATATACAAACAAATACACAACGGAGACGATTGTTATTTAAATCTATAGGATAGCAAATTTGCTGAAAACACCTAGAAACTTATAATTGAAAGCAAGGTGTTGATGGCATTATCAAAATGATCAATGATGTCAGAATTTTAAACAATTCTACAGCAAATGCAAAAATGATTTAAATGTAGTTTGTATAAGAAAATATGAGGAAAAATAACTAAAATATTGCTCCATTTTCTTGTGCACTTAGTGTATCACAGAAATATACACATACAGTAAAACCTACACTGTACTCATTTATTGTAAATAAATGTGTGCGGTGTAGGTTTTAAATAAATTAGTTTAGATATTTTAGGATGAAAAGAAATCTATATTCACAAGTAGGTCAAGATATAATTTCACTATTTTTTGTTTTTATTGAACGGATGAAGAGGCTCATCCCTTGTTTTCTGTTTAGGATGTGGTTTCCGGCTTTCTCTTTTCCAATCTTTTACTCATTTCCATTCTTTTCCTCTTTTTTTTTTCAATTGGAGTAGATAGACTAAACTATCGCCCGGTTCACACTCCACCCACGTTTATTGAACGGGTGAAGAGGCTCATCCCTTGTTTCCTGTTTAGGATGTGGTTTCCGGCTTTCTCTTTTCCAATCTTTTCACTCTTACGTAGCTCCCTGCACATCAGTGGCGTTACCGTCTTGCTCGGGGTGATATGATTAAAAACCAAAAAAAAAAAAAAAAAAAACCCCAAAAAAACCAAAAAAACAAAATAACAAGGTCAAGCAAGAGGAACGAAGGCAGAATATAATTATAAGAGATATAAAGGCTGCTTGATCATTAACTTCTGAAATCCAAAGTCATTACTGCACGTATAGCAAGTTTCTGTGATACGTAATGCGAATTTTATCCAAAGATTCTCTTTTATTCTAAAACCTCGTTATTTAATTTAATGTTAGAAGAGTTTAATAGAAAAAAAAGTGCGTACACACATACATCTAGTGATACAGAAATAAAATAATCTTGATATCAAATATATATATATTTTCTTAATTTTTAATCTGGCAAATGGTCACGCTAAAATAATTGTTATAATTCACTCTTATACATAGAGGTACTTCTTTATCCTACTTTTTCTGTATTTATTCTATTCATCATGTCGGATTCCAGCAATAACGTTTATATAGAGGAAGCATCAAGAAATCTAAAAGTACGCATCTACGAATATAAAAGACTTATGTTTGGAAATACGTTCCAACTCTCTTTTATTAGATCGAAATAACGTAAGACACAATTTTGCTTTCTTAAATGCTAGTTTAATTAAAAAAGAACATACAAATATATAATTCATGATACAAACAGATATTATTAAAAAAGTTAAAGATATTTCCTTGTATTCTTAACAATGGAATATTGTTTTCTCTATATGAAGTTGATTCCATAATTAATTTAATTATGTTTTCTCCCTATTTTTCCAATTTCCCTTATTATTATTTATATTTTTTCACTATTATTGTATACATTTATAGTTGTTTACCATTATTATTACTTATTATTATTATATTTTATTTTTATTATTTACTACTATTTTTTATTGTATATGATGTATATTGCTTAATTGTAATATTGTAATGATTTATTATGGTGTTTTATAAGTATGTTTCTTATTTATATATTATTATATAATTATATTATTGTAATAATTTTAATACAGAGATATTTAGTATTTAATTATTTTATTGAAAGATTCTAACCGTTAACATCTTATTTTCCAAAATTTATTTATTTATAAAAAGTTCGCTTAATACTTTTATCCTACTTGTTCTATACTTATTCCATTCACATAGAGATACATACACATACATAATTTTGAAATAGCAACATGGAGAGAAGTCAACATTTTGAAAATGAGTAAATCAAGTTTTATGGATTTTTTTTTAAAAAGAGCATAAAATGCTGAATAGATTGCTGAAAGGAGAGCCAACGGAAGGAATACTCAGTTCTGTATAAATATGTGAATGAAAAAACAAAAACAAAAAACAAAAACATTTTGAGTGGTTTGATTATCTCTGCGTTTCTGAGTTGGCCTGTGTTCTTTTTCAGAGGTGATTATAGACTGTGAGGAAACAAGAAGAAATAATAGAAATTGGCAAACGATGAAAGGAAATGAGAAAGAAAGGTGTTAGAGAAGCAAGAATGGGAAATATGGGCAAATAGAAACAATTAGAGAATGAAACAGAATGCGGGAGTCATGAAAGTTAACTGAGATATATAAAAGGAAATCAAAAGTAGATCCCATGGGAATCTATTTTCAATAAAAAACAATAAAAATATGAAATAATAAAGATGAGAGAATCGCTGAGTAAGAACAATGCTCATTTATCTTGAAGCCGTAACTGTCTGTCAATGCTACTCGATGCAATATACAAGGAGAATGATGCGATTAAAACTGCGCAGAATTGTTTAACACCAAAGTGCAAGTGTTTTGTAGAAAAACATTGAACATTGTTTTGAGCTTAGAACGTGTATACGAAGGACTATGAAGTAGAAGAAAAGAGTTATCAGGCTCTATGTACAAACAATTCTACATATATAACATTTTCCATTTGACGAAACTGTAACTAATCGGAAATCAAATGGAAGGAATGAGACTCTCGAATAATTAGATGAGGCTGATACGGCTGCGAGTCCTACGATACGATTATTTTTCATAATAATACTAGAATGAATGAATGAATGAATGAATAATAATAATAATAATAATAATAATAATAATAATAATAATTCACATTAAATTACCTGATTAGTAAATACAGATACACATTGGCAAAGGATTTCAGAAATAAATCACTTGACTGTTTACTCATCATTGTTGGGGCGCTTAGAAGAGTTTCAAAGAGCCTTAAAAATATAGAGAATTAGAAGTAAATATTCCTTCAGGATGTGGATGATTATGTCTCTTCACAAATTCCTATTAGTTTTGCTCTAAGTAACTTTCCACACTATCATTTCTATTCTGCCATCTATTTACACAAGCTCGTCAAGTCATTTCCTCTTTATACCTATTTCTCTTTCCTTCCCATGAGCATTAAATTATCTAGGTTCACTTTCTACATTATGCGTCCTAATATTTTAAACTTCTGTCCATGGTACTTTTAGAATTGATCGCTAGAACTACACATCTTTATCACTTCAAGTTTCTTTATATTTAAAAACATTTCACTGTCATTTAGGAGATAGTACATAGTTCAGCATTCATCTGTTTCTAACGACATTTTTTTATTTCTTAATAGTTTGCATCATTTCTGAAAGACGATGGATTTTTGGTGTCGTCTGAAACAGATATTTAGGTTTCTGTGTCCGTTTGATTCTTTCGTCTCCAATACGTAGCTCATGTCTTGAGAACAAGATAATAGCACTAAGACAATCTGAAAGAATTTTGAGGAGAGTGCTAGCGTTATGAGGATTTATTTTGTGACATGGCTTTAATTACGCTAATCTTGTAGTACTGCAATGGATTGACGAGATATTTTTTGTTGCACGCAATGTTTGGTAAGTTAAATCATCATGTTGGAATATTCACATTTTGCTATATCTGAGAACAAGTCATTGATATATCGATGCTCAATGTTCTATCAGTTTTTATCAACATTTTTTACAATTACTTTTGATATACCCAAAGACATTTATCCGCTACACACAGGCGAAATTTATTATCTGTATGTATATTTTGAGTTTTCTTCTACCAAGTGGACATCAAAGTAGTCTCCTCCATTAGAATCCAGTTCTATTACTCTTTTCTCACTCTATATTATATTATCATTTTTCTTTACGTCAAAGTAGATGTTCTTTTGTCCTGTGTTTTCGTTTTATTCGATGATTTTTGTTTAATGATGGCTTTTTTACTGCAATTAATTTTACGTAGTATAATGCAGGGATTAACTCTTCGCTAGTAATAAGTCTTTCATCTATTACTGAACTATATGGTAATTTGGCGTTGAATGCTGAGAAACTTACTAATACTTTATTTTTATATCTTTTGACTGATTTTGAAAGTTTGACGATCTTTTACATATCTTAAACGCTACCAACATCGATATGCTTCTTCTGGACGACTGGAACAGAGTGCTTTCATTTTTCAAGCACTTTAGCGAGCTCAAAGTTACTCATTGTTTGCGATATTTTGATAATTTTTCATCCAATTATAACATAGTAACTTATAAAACAATTTCATATTATATATACAGGGTGCGATGGATAAATTGTCTGAATTACGCAAAATTGAAAATAACACTGACGTCTCACCAAACATACAAAATATTTTGAACTACTAAAGAGTAAATTTGCACAATAAAATCACTATTGGCTTCAACCATGGCCTGCAGACAACTTTGGAATCTCTTGCATCTCTTCTGGATGGTCTCCTTGTATAAGTTAGTGAATATTGTCATAATCCTTGTCTTCACTTCATTTTTGGTGTTACAAGGAGTCCTGTTGGTCTCTCGCTTAACTGCGTCCCACACATAATAATTAAGAAAGTTGCAGTCAGGTGAGTTAGGTGGCATGTAAGATGTAAGGGGTGATGTTATCTTAGAAATTGTCTGACACCCATGACTGGGTTCTCTTGCTTGTGTTGCATGGAGAAGAGTTATGTTGCTAATCACATGTTATATTCTTCCGGCACTGCTTCCTCAAGGCCCTTGATGTAGGTCTCCGTGTTTGGTCTGGGTCCCTGTGAGAAGATGAATGGAGGCAGAACATCGCCTTCACTATTAATCACTCCAAACATTATGATGTTGACAGGGTATATCATCCAACTCTTTCATAATCTAATGCACAGTTCTAAGATTGACATCCAAAAATTCTGAAGTATTAAAGCTTCCGGTGCGAATGCCAAGCAGTACAGTGTGCTGTTGATATGTCAGTGTTATTTTCATTTTTGCGTTATTTAGACGACAATTAATCCATCGCACAATGTGTGTGTATTTTGTCTTTCTTTTTAATCGTATCATCTCGAGCAAGGCGGTAACGCCACTGAAGCGCAGGGGGCTACGTAAGAGTGAAAAGATTGAAAAAGAGGAACCACATCCTAATCAGGGAAGAGGGTATGAGCCTCTTCACCTGTTCAATAGACGTGGGTGGACTGTGAACCGGGCGATAGATAGATCTATCTACTCCAATTGAAAAAAACAAAACAATAAATAAATAAATAAAGGAGTGAATAGATTGGAAAAGAGAAAGCCGGAAGCCACATCCTAAACAGGGAAGAAGGGATGAGCCTCTTCACCTGTTCAATAGATGTGGGTGGAGTGTGAACCGGGAGATAGTTTGATCTATCTACTCCAATTAAAAAAATTACAGTTGGTGAGTTAACTAAGTTTTAACTTAGTTAAAGTCCAATCAGAGAAATTTCTTAAAAATAAATAAATGCAAAATCATTACTTACTTTTACTAAAATTTCAAATAAATCTAACCAACCTGACCGAACATGCTTCATTGCCAGTTGACAATATGATTGGTTCTGTCCAACAAAAATATGCAAGATGGCTTGTTGAAATTCTTGATTCTGTTCTGAAGTTTCATTCAGATTATTGTATTTCAGACTCTTCTCAGTTTGCGTCATATATACATAAATTACAGCAATCAGCTAACTCTTGTGTCATTTGATATTTCTAGTCTGTTCCTCTTGATGAAACCATTGATATTTGTGCTAGCTATT
Source organism: Ascarosepion bandense (assembly GCA_037127315.1). Lineage (NCBI taxonomy): Eukaryota > Metazoa > Mollusca > Cephalopoda > Sepiida > Sepiidae > Ascarosepion > Ascarosepion bandense. Next base: position 1,367,684 of record JBBBDQ010001780.1, on the reverse strand, counting down.
TATATCGAGGCCCCTTAAAACCTCTATCTTTTCTCGAGATTGTTTTGTTGAGCTGATAGAAACGACTATTAAGCCTGTCTTTTTCAGTTTCAATAATATAATGTATCGACAGGTCGATGGAGTATCGATAAGCAGTCCTCTGTGGTCTCTTATGTCTAATAATTTTGTAGGATTACATGAGAAATAACTGTTTGATAAAGTTCTCAAACCACACTTTTACGGGAATTATGTTAATAATAACAATACTTCCTTTACATCACATAAAAAGGCGGAAGAAATTTTCAACTTTTAAATAATCTCCACCCCTCTTTGCAATCTACGATAGAGGTAAGGAATAATATATTACCTTTCTTAGACGTATTAGTCGAAAAGACTGCTACAACTTTCGTCACTAGCGTATACATAAAACCCTTTGGGATACCTTTGCTCATAAGTCTAGAAAGATTAACCTTAGAAAAACACTTAGCACATATCACTAGTGCACGGTAAGTGTGTGTAAACTGGAACTAATATTCTCCTTCAAATAGTTAACCAAAATGTGTTGCTATGACTAATAATAAGCTTAATTTTTTTAAGTTTAATGAAATTAAAGCATTTCGCCAACTTAAGTGTTCTATCAATAATTGACTACCGCGGATTAGTTCCCGTAGTTCTTTCTTTCTGAGAGGATTTATTTATCAATTATACATTGTTTCAGTTCTGATGTAGTCAGTAACATCATTTTTACTGGAAGGAAGTTCCCCATTTTGGAAAGGATATTTTACAACGCACCAACAAAGTTTAGTTTTTATCATTATAAATGTCAAAGTGAGGTTGAATGTCGAGAAGTTAGACAAAAGAGCCCCAATAAAGTCTTCCTGGACAAATCCTTTGACACACGATAACATCAAGGAACTAGCAAACACAAGTGTATAGCTTTAGGAAATACAGAAATCTGTAGGATTAACAATTCAGAAAGGATCTTCTCTATTCTGCACAGTGTCCTGACTACAGGCCATCTTAATATACTTTAATAATATCACAAGGATCAACACATAGCTCCCAGCTCTGTGCAGACAGAAAAAAGGCAAACACAAATTGGTGTTATTCGGCGAATTGGCGAATCGTTAATGAATGCTGGTTGAGTTTAAATGTTTTCCATTCGTCATGTTTTCTTTCAAGATGTTATGTAAGTGCATTATATATATATATATATATATATATATATATATTCACAAGATTTTACGAAATTTGCTACGAAATGGATACTTTATTTGAGTAGATTCTCTTTTTCTTTTAAATTAAACAGTATATTTATTTATATTTACCGTCCCGAAAAATCGAGAAATATTGTTTGGAAAATATATGATTAATGACATTACTTCGAGCTTTGTTTGTCTGGAAGTCCTTTGTGGTCGAGCGGTCAAATATACATCAGATCAATTGACAGTTTCCTCTAAGGACGCAAGTTCGAATCTAGTATGGCTTTTTCTCCACCAGATCTTAGCTAATGTGCAAACAGCCATCACTAAATATATATATATCAGACCCTTGATAAGAACTGCGACCTAGAGCTGTTGCCCTGGATATCTCGAAAGCGTTTAACAGGGTTTGGCACGTTCCCTTTCTGCACAAACTACAGGACTATGGTATCTCTTGATGATTGCTCAGTTTAACCCAATCGTTCCTATGCAGTCACGAAGTGAATTTCGTCTTGAACAGGCATATTTCTAGATTCTTTTATACGAATGCAGGCATACCTCAAAGTATTATTCTGAGTCCTACAAATTTCAGGAATAATAAATCTGCCACATCCGACAAAATAAGTCTCCTTGTTGCTCTTGAAAAGACATCTAATCTGTGATGGATCAGGGTAAGAAGTTGCTCGTAACTTTTAATTCTTCCAAAATGAAGCTGCTATTCCTTAACCACATAGAGAAACTTTCCTACCTTCCATCTTTATGGATGATGCTAATATTCCAGAAAGTAACACACTGCGCCTCCTTGGCCTTACTCTCTAAAAACAACCTCAAATAGAACGACTACATTGAGTCAATAGCTACCTCTACTGCTAAGAAGGTTGGGTTATTCTGTCGGGCCAGGAGGTTTTTTTTAGCAAGAAACCCTATTGCACATTTATAAATCTACCATTCGTCCGTGCATCGAATACTGTTGCACTATCTGGTCTGGTGCTCCTGCAATTTATCTTCGGGATCTTAACAAGATCTAAAGGAGGATCTGTAATATAATCAATCCTCATATATAAGCTCCAATTCAGTCACATTCTTACATACGGTGTATGGCTTCCCTCAGTCTTTTCTACAAATATCATCATAGCTTCTGCTCAAACAAGCTTCTTTTCCTAATTCCCCGACCACACAAATGTACTCGTGCTACTAGAGTGACAACTAGGTTCTACCCCAGTAAAGGGTAGCATCTGGCCAATCGTATCCAAGAATGCCTGTCTACTAGGGAGGCAAGCTAATCCCCGTTGAAGAGGCCTGCTCAGGCACATTGGTGCTTGTTTAACACTCACACAGCCCACCTGTGGTGTATACTGCAACTATGCTGAATGGACTTACAGTTTCTGGGACTGAGATCGTTATCTAGCGTGAACAACAGTCTGAAAAAGCAAGAACGCTCAAATCTTCTGTCACGATGACTTTTGATTTGTGCTAACAACACCATCGATGGCTACCAATATGTCCTGTCTACCTAATTTTACTCACAAGGATTGGGTCAAGTCGTGGTGCGGTTTTTCATGCACTTTTCTAAAGGTGCCGCACGCTGTCATCCAGACTGTGTCATCCAGATTGATAACATCAAGATGTTACCTTCATGGGAAATCGTCAATGATGAGATTCGAACAGGAACCTCATGGTCAGAAAACGAACGCTGTAACCACTCGACCACGCATTCATATATATATATATATATATATATATATATATATATATATATATATATATGCAGGTTTCATTAAAAATGATAGACAAGGTATTACGGCTAAGTTTTTAATGTAATTTTTCATATGATCGTATGAATTTTTCTTTTGAGGACAAAATTATATAACAATTGTCCAAATGTTTAGTTCACCCGTTTTATATAATGTATAACCTCAAAAGAAAAAAAACCATGAGATCACATGAAAAATTACATAAAACCTGAACCATAGTTCTTTGTCTGTAATTTTTAATGAAGCATACATACCAAATATACAATATATATATACATATATAGATGGTCTCGTCCGTCGATTGAGCACTCTGGGAAAGTGTTGAGTTGTTTTGCTCGATATTGAGATAGAGATAAAGCGTTTATAGGTTTAATGCAAAGAAGTTGTCACTTTAGCTGATAAGGTTCATGCCGACTTCGAATACATATAAAAAAACAGCCTTGATGAGTGACGACATCATAATTGTTTCCTCAGGAAACTTCGAAGACAGTATGAACCTGTTCAGGTGAAGAAAAAAATTTATTTGCATTAAGCACATATCTATTTATATATATATATATATATATATATATATATATATATATATATATATATATTGTTTTAAAGAAGGAAACAATTTTTTATTTAACCCATACACTACACTTTAGGATCCTTTCGGTTAGTACTTCATTAGTGGATAACGTTGACGAGACTAATTGACGAAGAACGGATAATTACATATGAAGACAGACTGAAAGAGGAGAAGAGTTGAAACACGATTAAAAAGTTATTTTTTTTGTAAAAGAATTTACGAATAAAATAGAAAAAAGTTCAAATAGAGTCTAAAATAGAAAAATTCTTACTCCCAGCTCATTACACAAAGAAAGGGAACGCAAAATGTTCCATTCTTGTCTGCAAAAACCCGGTCTGTGTAACTTGATACAAGTGGATTTACTTAAGTAATTTTCTGAAGGGAAAAACAGAGAATCTGCTGTCCTCATACGCCATAGCACAGTTCGGACTGTCCATCAAGTATTGACCAATTGCAGAATCGTACTATGATTGAGTTGTTCTTCTAGAAAGACTCACGTTGCTGGATCTTATATAATCAGGAACGTGCTGATTAATTCAGATTTCCGTTCCACGTATTCAGTACCACACTGACATTTAAAATTATAAATTACAGAATTGATTTTTAAGTAAAAAAGACCAAAGAAGGCAGCACATATTTATTACTGAAGACAACACATAACCCGACTGTAGTGAACCATAAAGAAATGCAACCGGACACTCTGTCAGCAAGCATTTGGTACTTTCTACTTAGCCATAAAAGCTTATGATAAATAACACACAAAGTGAGTCCAAAAATCGCCAGTTCTTTAAAGCACTTAATGTTGCACTCTATCACATTAGTGACATTCATAGAATATCCATTGTCCCCAAGAATACGATAAGTTTTTCCAACTCTTGACTTAGTGTGCAAGGGGAACAAAACATGAGCGCGCTGTGGACTAGAGTAGCAATAAAGTTGATTTTTCGTGACTTGGGAGGAAAGGATTTCCAAACAGTGTACAAACTTGTGAACGTAGATTTGTGATAAACATATGTCATATACAAACCATGTTTGAGTTAAAAAGAAAAAAGACGTCTAAGAAAGGTAAAGTACAATTACTTTCTACTTCAATAGTAAATTGTAAAGAGCGGTGAAGGGAGTTAAGCTGAACATGAAAAACCGTAGCGTCGTCGATTTTTATCTAAGACAAACAGACTTTCTCTACGGACGTGCCGCATGTTGTGAACAAACACATCACGTGATGTAAACAAAAAATATTCGGACGCTATCGTGAAATACGTTTCTAATTCAAATTTAAAAATCACTTGTTTCTGATGAAGGACCGAGGGCGGTCTGAAATATAAATACAATAATAAAAATAAACAAATACTGTCCAAAAAAAGTACATTTTTAAATTCAAAACTTTTTATTAATATTCTTTCCTATATATATATATATATATATATTCACTCGCACATTATATATATATATATATATATTTATATACAGAAACGCAGGTATATATATATATGTTTGTGTCTGCGTGCATAGATATATGTTACTATGGTATCTGTCTTCAATAATTCGATCTGGGGATGCCGAATATTGAGATCTTCAGCATAAATTACGGTTATATTTCCAAGACCAGATGTAGACACAGTATGCAGACAATGGGAAATTATTGATAGAAAAAGTGAAGTAAGCAATTTCCGCTATGTGATAAGAAAACGCAGATAAATGTGAAGCTCAATTAGTTCTCCTGCAAATGACGACGCGCTGTAAGAATAAAATTAATAACCTGTCTTACCTCCTCAAATTCCAAAACATTTCATTTTAATTGACGTCTGTATCACAATTTTTAATAAGAGCCCAGTTGAGTTTCGGTTCGTATATTCAGTCTCTGTGTGACATTGATTCATATGCATGTTCATTGAGGTATTGTTCATTCATTAGAATGGTTTTTCAAGACCAGATATTATGAAGTTAATAGAAAATTTTACAATCAATTTATTTTCAAAATACAATTTTTTCAGGTTTAGTATTCAAGTAAAATTGTTTCTAATCTCAACATTTTTCCATCCAAGTTTGAGTTGAAATTTTCGCACCAACAACAGTTTTACTCTCGGGCAAAATCGTATAATTTCAGTAACATCTTACAGGTTTTACTCTATGAGAAACGGGCCTAAGGAAAGTGGCACCAATTATTATGTGTGAATTAAAACTAGTCTTCCAATAACGTCTTTACCAAGTATGCCACTGGTAGCTGACGAGATGCTTTCAGGACTGAATAAATTTTGCTTTAAGTAACAAAGCGATAAAAACCCGGTCGGAATGTTACATAAGTGTATTATGCCGAAACGAGGACTGAATTAGCGATGCAAGAAACAAAGCATTTTGTGATGTCGTCTTGTCCCTGAAGCATTAAAAGTTTTCATTTTCAAATTTCGAATGTAAAGTGATAAAATGTTTAAAATATATAAATAATCTTCCAATGGTTGACGAAGTATCGTCATGTGTGATAACACCTCGTTGAACCTCTTCCCATCGGCATTTTTCTATTATTGTTGTTAGTTTTATTCTTTTTTCTTGAAAGTTATTTTTTTATTCCTTTTATGATGTATTCTTAAATGAATATTATTATATTACTTTCTATGGTTTCTGCTGGGGATCAAGTGACAAGTTTTATTCCTGTAATGTTCTGTATTTTCACAGATTTCAACTATGTTCGCATTTATATTTCTTCTGGACTTTGAGCAATGTTTTTTGTCATCAACTACCTGACTCCAGTTTTAATCATAAATACCTACGTTTTCGTATTTCATAATTTCAAAGTGTCATATTAAACTATTGGGACTGAATAAAAGTTTGTAGAATTTAAGTGAATTGCAAGGACGATATTTGTACATAAATTTATTTGACCATATAACATGTGTCATTTTGTTCTAATATCGTTCGCAATCTTTGAGATAGTTTTATGTTTCCGCGCTCTTAGAACTTCGTATCCTTCTGGGTTATGAAAAATATGTGTGTGTATGTGTGTAGGTAGGTAGGTAGGTAGGTTACCAGAAAACTGAAGTTCTAATTAAGAAGATTTTATGGGGACCAGAATTAATAATCTTAACATGCAAGGTGAATAAACCATGTGTTATGTGTATAGGGTATCTCATTCAAGGTGCACCATTCTGTCGGGTATGAAGAAAGACATATAGTCTGAAAATTTTCTCATGGAAGACAACACGAATTCCTGTCTGTAATTGATCCAATCGGGGATAGTACTCGCTTGATTTTGCAAAAGGAGCGCGTAATACACAATGACACTTCAAATCCCAACAGATGCATAGTCTGCATGCGAAGGCGATGCTGACTTTTGGAATGGTGATTGGGGGCTCATTTCGTTTTTCCACAACGTTTTCCCTATATTATTGTAAACAATCCAGTTTTAATTATGTGATCATTCTTTTAAAAATTATGTAATTTTGTTGCGTTTGAGCAAAGAACCACAAATGAAAATGCGGCCCATTCAAGTTTTTTGTTTTCAGTTAAATCCTGAGTCACCCAAACATCGTAACAATTCACATATCCACGTGTTTTCAAATGCCTTATAACTTTCACATGAGATATGTAGAATATTTTTGTCACGCCTCGTACAATTTTGATTAATTTTAATCATTTACTCATCGTCAACAGCTGCATTTTCAATTATCTAGCGAAGCGCTTATAGTTAGTACTCAGCGACGGTACCATCTTCAAAGTCTACGTTTTTCTTGCTGTTTTTTCTTTAAAAAATATTAAATAAATGAAGATGCATTTAATTTTCCTCCAACATTTAAAATTCACAATCCACATGAACAAAAAAGACACGATTAAATGTCATCTTTCAGAGTATGAACATGTCAGAAATGATAGTCTCGTGTGAAACGAAATCCCGTACATAAACAAAAATTAAAAACACTACAAATGTTAGTTCCAACCTAATATTTTTTGACATCCTTCAGTTTATATTTGTCTTGCTAGGATGGTTTTGTTCCTTATTTGGAAATTGTTTTATTTATTAACAATAAACCATAACTTCTGGACATTGATTACGAGCTTTAACGAAATTCGAAGGCTTTAACCGTTCTTTTTTTAATACTGAGAATAAGTATATAGTTAATGACATGTTTTGTATGGTCAAAAGCAAGTCGTTTGAATAAATATTTGATCCTTTAAGTTTTTCCACCAGTAAAAGATTTCATTGATTATTAAGTGACATTAAGTCTCAATACTTCCGCACTTACCTCGGTGCTACTGATTTTAGAGATGCAGTTGCCTGGAAGTTTTCAATTCTTTCTCAGATTTTAAATTCTAACAGATTTTTGTAAATTCCTACAAAATGCTCCACGACTTGCAGTAATTTTTACATTTGAGTATTTTCCAAAATTTTCAATTTCTGATTCATTTAAACAGTAACATCCAACCTTTGAACTATATTTGGTCAGTCATTTAAGTGTCATACGTAATACACGCTTATGCGATCATGTCTTGAAGAAGACATAGCAGAAGATTATCCCGCAGTAGGCTGCCATTACTTTCTGCGGTAGACTGGTTGCGGTAGACTGGTTGCCGACCAAGGCTATACAACCCAATCTGTCCTATTATTTAACCCATAACTGGAAGAAAGAATCGGATTAATACGTTTCCCAAGGGTATTTGTGCGTAAGTGAATGCAAGGTATTCAACTGGAATTAGAACTCGGCTCCCCGATTTCTCGTTCGAAGCCGATATCCACTACACCACAACGCACATTACCTGGCCTATGTTGGATGATATATTTGAAATTCAAAATGCCAATTACTTTGATGGTTTTTACTCAATCAAGTCTATTTTACATAGACTGTTTAATGATAAAAGCTTTCTTTTAGTATCTGTAGTTGCTTAGTTAATGACATTCGCCCAACACAAAATCTTCCTTAACACAGGTGCATTTTCTGCGATACCAATATGATATAAATATCTCAATCCAAATATCTTCCCATCAATCTTTAAAATCAACGATGCTTCACTAAGAGAGATTAAATGTTCCCGATTTTGTTAGTTTTCCAAAATATGACCAATTATCAAAATTTTGGGGAAAATTTAACCGGCCGAAAATAAATAAATGAATGTCTGTATGTATATTCTTCAATGTACAGGTAAAAGTAAAATTCAGATGTTAATTTATGTGTATGTGTCAACTATCAGCTTCTATCACTTCTCTCCACAACATTAATTTCTAACAATGAGATTATTATATTAAAAAGATGAAAAAGCAATAACTAAGGTTTAGAATTCATTTTGAAAAATGAAAATTTTTTTTTGAAGCTTTCATTATAGTTTTAATTTCAAGCTAATGGATTAAATTCAATCTTTCTACTAAGCAAAATTCAGTATTTCAAAATGAATTTAAATTGAAGTAAAATCTATAAAGTCGTTCATATTGACAAATCTATCAATACAATTCTCTTTATTAAAAATCTTTAAAAAAAATAATTGAGCTTCACATTTATCTGCGTTTTCTTATCACATAGCAGAAATTTTCTTTCTTTTTCTATCAATAATTTCCCATTATCTGCATACTGTGTCCACATCTGGTCTTGGAAATATAACCGTAATTTATGATGGGTAACTCAATATTCGGCATTCACAGATCAAATTATTGAGGACAGATACCTCGCAAAGTACCATGGTAATATATATATTTTTTGAAACGTTGAAATGGAATGTTGGATGTTTTAAATGCTTGAGAAAATTGAGGAGGACATGAGTAAAATAAAATCATATGACAAATACAGCGTAAATGTCTTTTATAATTTTTTTTATTTTAAAAATTTGAAATATTTCAAGCATTCTAATCTTTTATTGAGCTATAAGCTTTAATGATGAAAACATTTTGTTAGAAAATATTAGAAAATTACCGATTAATTTCAAATTTACTATAGTTAGCGCGCTTATTTTAGATGGGCATGCATGTCCGTATTTACAAAAATTGACACATTTATACATACATAAAAGAGGTTAAAAATTATTTAGATCGTTGAATAGTAGCGAGCTTTTCCAGTTATATTATTAAATGTAATGTTAGTTTGATAACAATAAAACTTCACAGCCATAGAGTAATTCATAGTTTTTAATTTAGAAATTTGTAAATATTTTTATTTTAATCATATCACCCCGAGCAAGACGGTAACGCCACTGAAGTGCAGGGGGCTACGTAAGAGTGAAAAGATTGGGAAAGAGAAAGCCGGAAACCACATCATAAGCAGGAAACAAGGGATGAGCCTCTTCACCTCTTCAATAGACGTGGGTGGAGTGTGAACCGGGCGATAGTTTAGTCTATCTACTCCAATTGAAGTAAAGAAAAAAAATAAATAAAAGAGTAAAAAGATTGGAAAAGAGAAAGCCGGAAACCACATCCTAAGCAGAAAACAAGGGATGAGCCTCTTCACCTGTTCAATAGATGTGGGTGGAGTGTGAACCGGGCGATAGTTTAGTCTATCTACTCCTATCTCTCTAACTAAAATTTAAAAGAAATAAAAAGCTGTCTTGGAAAATTCATTATTCATCGCATTTTTTTAAACATAATATATTTTATTCATAAAAGTTTTAAAAGCTTTTCTAATTAAATAATGTCTTACTTTTATTTTATTTTTATTTTATAACTCATAGATTTTCTGTAACTAGGGGTCGGGGTTGACCAAAAAACATTTTATTTTTCTGAAGACTTGTGCTTATAATATAAAGATAACGCGCTAAATATAATTTCTGGAATTTTCATAAAATTAAATGAGTAACATTTAAAAAAATATCTGACAAAGATTTTTTAAAAAGAACACATTTCAAAATTAGTTTCATTTATTTGTGAATAAGTCCTGAAAGCCTCATTAAAATCGGCTAATTATCTGATTTATGGAAAAAATTTCAAAAAATTTCAAAATTTCCTTACAAGTTTATCCCATGTTGACGGATTCAGCACAAGATTTTTAACCAAAATTTGTCAGCTTCTAAAAATAATTTAAACAAAATTTCTACATAAAAAATCGTTTGAGCTTTCATCTTAACCCAATGGTCTTGACGACAGAAGTTCTTATATTTTTTGCATTTTTTATGTATCCTCTTTTTAACGAATTTTTGGGGGTACCTTATGTTATATAAACGCATACGCACATATCTACATACATATGCAACTGTTGTTTTGACAATTTTATTACAAAAAAATATATCAGAAAGAGTGACTTGTAATTTTTGTGATAGCCAGGATTATTTACATTACAGTTGCCATTCCTGACATGTTTAGCTTAATTTGACTCTTGCAAAAAATACAAAACAAAAAAAAAACCCCAGAAAAAACGACAAATAAAACAAAAAACTGCACGTTTTACAGTTTTTGTTAATCTTAAATATCACAACAGAACCTTGAAATCTTAAAAAGATTGAACCGTAAGTTTTGTCATGGTTCGACTCCATGTTTGTAAGGCATATTCAATATCCGCATTTATTTAAACAAGCAAATAAGCTTAACAACAATTTTGAAAAATTAAATACTTGCCATAAGTGAATGAGGCTGAATTGCGATTTTGGAGCTGCCTTGGCTCTCTTCAATTTCTGTAGTTTCACACTAAGTTTACTTATCACTTGAAGGTGGTCGCTTTTGCAGTCGGCACTTTGATGAGGATCTAAAAAAGAACATGACCACAAAATGCTTTATTTATATGGGCATTTCTTCACTTACTGTTATGTAATGTAGTAACGTGAGACAAATAATAAATACACTTAAACAATTATATGACTATAATTTTATGAAAAAATGATAATGGGAACTGAAATAAAAATTTACTCTCCAAAATGTTTATGTTGAAAAATTATATTGAAAACCTTATGAAAAATAGACACTGACACACGCTAACAAAAAGTTACTTATTAGCAGTTCTTTGATCGTACCCGCTTGCTATATGATCTTATACACACTACTATCACTCACATCGGACGGTGTGCTATATCAAATATTACACGCTACTATTAGCCACAAAATATGAAACAACCACTAGTCCACATTTAAGATATGACCTGGTTTTTACTGATTATGGCAGTCGCAGGTATTTACAGTTGGAGTCACGTTTTAAGTGCAGATAAAACACTTCTTACGAATGAGTGTTGGTTTGTCAAAAGTTACTTCACTGAAATTCCTTTAAGGTCAGCCTATAAGCAAGTATTGAAAAATGAGCTAGGACACAAAATTGACAAATTGTTTTAGCCTCATATCAAATAATCTACCGCTCAGTTTAGGCAGCGCTTTTAAAAAAAGAAAGCTTTGAAGTCACTGTTCGGTTAATTCTTGCGTAGAGGAATGCAATGCTGTCAATAATCTATGACATCACAGCTAAACCATGCGCTGTGACTGAGCCAAGATGGTATGAATAATGAATGATGAATGTGCTCCATTGTTTTTACTCAAGGCCTAGACAGGTCACTAAACACTACTTTGAAGATACTTTCTCGGCAAAAGAGTTTCAATAGTCACCGTCGATGATTTTATCTTGTGTTGACATAAAACATTCCTATGCAACGATAAGTCACCGAATAGCAAACGCAGTTCGTAAATTTCAAATGCGGTTCTATGACGTCGCGTGAGAGACCGAAATGTTAGCATAACCACATGTCTAAATGTAATGTAGTGTGTTGTGACCAGATTGAAATGTGATTTTATTAAGTGTGGGTTGTTTTGATTTAATTTAGATGGCCTCTAATATCTGAAGGTTCTTTTTACTGCTTGTGTGTGTGTGAGTATTATTGTGTTATTAACTAAAATCTGTCTAATATTACCTACATGGCTATGTTTTTTCTAGGAAATGCTTAATTGAGCTATGATAAAAAAGGTGACATATTTATAATTATTTACTTTTTGGTCATATATAAATTAGACTAGTACACAGTTGTATTCAAAATTGTTCAATACAATTATATTGTAGAACTTTTGAATATTTTTTATTTGTAAACGAGTTATTACGCAACCCAAGTTTCTACCATTTCGGTGTCTTTAGGTTAGGTCGGGGAGCCGAGTTCGAATTCCAGTTGAATCCATTGTGTCCACTTACGCACAAATACCCTTGGGAAAGGTATTAATCCGCCTCTTCCTTCCAGTTATAGGTTAAATAGCAGGACAGACTGGGTTCTATAGTCTTGGTCGGCAACCAGTTTACCGCAGAAAGCAATGGCAACCTACTGCGGGATAATCTTCTGCCCAGTCAGTCATGTCTCTTTCGAGACATGATCGCCCAAGCGTGTATCACGTATGGCACTTAACTGACTGACTGACCTCCAAAAAATTGCTAAAAAACAGCATGAAACAGCATAGTATGAATAAAAAGTTCATAAACTTAATAAAACAAACTTTTTCCATCAAAATATTTATATTATTATTAAGAGGAAAGATCAAAGCAATTTTTAATTATTTAAAAAAAATCTTTAATCCCTACTAACATTTTCGAAATTTTGATAGAAAATGTTGTTTTTATTTGAGTTAGCGGCTAAAAAAAGTTTACGACTGTTTTACAATGGATTGCGTAATGATGACTCAACCCACTTTTTTTCCCGGTAACAAAAACATTAATTTGAAAATTCTCGCAAAAATCAAATAATAGTCAGATTTGAATGAAACTTTCAGTACTCATTCACAAATGAATGAAATTATTTTTGAAATAATTTTTTTTAATAAATATCTCAACGTAAATCCATGAAATTATAATAAATTTTAATTAGCTGTAAAAATGTTTTTTATTAGTTAAATGCTGGACTCATTGGGGTATATAAATCATCTATGTTTTTTATTTTAAAGTGGACAACCTGACCGAAAATCTACTCCAAGGAGTAAGATAAAAACGCAATAAAACTCTGATATAATTTAATTTGATAAACTTTTAATTGCTGGAATAAATAATAATTATTAAGGACATTATAGTCTGAAGAAAAAATGTTTTTCGTTTACGAATAAAATTTTGAAATAATTGTTTATATTCTTTTATTTTTTATTATAATAATTCATAAAAGTGTTAAAAATATTTTAAAATCCTGTTATAAAAACGTTGTTGAATTTCTTTTTTACTTAAGAATTGATTATTATATTGCCTATTGAAAATTGAAAAGTTTAATAAAAATCATTCACCTATTTTATTTTTAAAATAATTAAAAAAAAAAAAAACTTGGAATTTTTTTTAAGTACGGTATTCCATAGGGGCCATAACAAGTTTCTTTAGGGGTCGTATTTTTTTTAGAAGTTAACAAGTGTTTGGATGAATTCCCCTGACATCGAAAACGGCACAAACCACACTTTGATTCTAATTTCATTCTTTTTTATTAAATTAAAATTATTCTAAAATAAATTTATTTTTTTAAATTTTTCAGAAAGCATATTAATAAATAATTTAAGATAAATATGTAATATCTAAACATAAAAATATTTAATATTTCAGAAAAACATTAATAAATAACATAATATAGCTTAGTTCGGTTATTTTAATTTAATTCTTTCCTTTAAAAGAAATTTAAATTTCTATTTATTTAGAAAGCATATTTTTATTTATTCAGAAAGCATATTTTTATTTATCCAGAAAGCATAGTCTGGCTATAAATCTAAACTAAAATTCTATAAAATATTATAATTGCTGAAAATATTATGTTAAAAAACAAAAAACAAAATTTAATTTCCAGATGTTACGTTTTAAGCTACATGAATTTTTTGTCACTTTCGGTCGCCATCCAAACGTCATTCACACCTGCTACTTGTCAACACCTCATTTGTCGCCTTTGATAACGCTGACAAGAGGGCTACCGTCATTAAAGAGTGATTTATTTCGTAAATTTCCCGACAGTAAGCATTTAATACTTGTTTGAAATCAGATAAAGGTAAGTTTCAATTATAAAAATCGACTTAAATAACGTGTCAAGGAGGTATATTTTTTTTGCAAGATTTTTAAAACAGAAATTTAGCTACTGTTTACATAATGTGTCGATTAGTCAATTATGGCGGTAAATTTAAAAAAAAAACTTTTCAGCAGTTAAATTTTTGATTCTGATCAATATAATTTCGGTTTGAACTAAACCAGGGTATTTTGCTTACTGTAATTAGTAAATTTAATCTCTTGGCTTTCAATTAAAGCTAAAATTAAAGCTTATTTTTAAAAAATTAAATTTAAATTGAGGTATCGAAAATGAGCAGTGATTTTTAGGTGATTTACAATAACTGATTTTACCGTTTTTTTAAGAACGCTCACGTAACAGGAATATTTTATAGGTATTAGGATCATCTAAACTTATTTATAAATGGAACTTTGTCTGTGTGTCTATAGGTAACGGACACACACACACAAACACACACATACACATGTGTGTGTGTGTCTGTGTGTGTGTGTCCGTTACCTATAGACTCCGAAACGGCTGAAACGATTTTCTTGAAAATTTACACAGTTGTACTATAAGCGTCTGCTAGATTTTGTGTCGAAAATTGATAATCGAAAAAATCGGGTTATAGAAGGAGTGGTCCGATTTTAATCAAATTTGATAGACAAAGACATAAGAAACGATATTCAGAAGTTTCAAGGTTGCAGTTCTTACAATAGTGCAGAAAATCGGTAATATATATATATAAAAGGCAAGATGTTTGTGTGTGTGTGTGTTTATCTGCCTGTGTGTCTGTATTTTTTCAGCCCTTTTATTTTAGTTGTTGCTTCGTGTTTGGCTCCAGGTAGGTATATAATTGTAGTTCTTAGTCTCAGCCATGATACCATTTACTCAGAGAACTTATTTAGCCTTCAAAATTCAGTTTACGACGAAAAACACTTACCAGGAAATCAAAATTTGACATACATCCATTCATTTTTATTTCAGTCTACGTTTTCGCTTTAACTGGAAACAACTATTGCTTTTTAGTCTTTCGTGCCAACGTCCAAAGAGTCTGAGGTCCAGGACCATGGATTAGTTTTAAAGCTTTCATTACATCCGAGCAACGCCGGACTATACTGCTAGTACAATCATAGATGAAAACGTTCTAACTTCTATTTTACGTTCATAAAAATTTGGCAATTGCTTGTCAAAGCTGGTCAAAAGCTGGTCTTAGCTGGTCATTGCTTCCAGGTGGACGGCGAGCAAGAAGTGAATATCTGAGAACAGATACTACGCTTTTGATTTAACCTACTTTCCCACTGGAGCGAGTTGTGATACAAGGTCAGTTTTTAACTTGGGGAACCTGAGTGCGTACACTCAGGACATTGGTTAAAGATTATCCAGCCCCCACTTATGCACTAAGTGGGTACAAAGCTGGTCTTAGCTGGTCATAGCTTGTCAAAGCTGGCCAAAAGCCAGTCTTAGCTGATCATTGCTTCCCGGCTAGCGAACAGATACTACACTTTCATCTTGACGGACGGGCCGCGGAAGGTTATTTACCCATCCTCCAAGCTGAAGTAAGATGTGACAAAAGTTCAGGTTTTTAATTTGGGGACTCCGCTCGGTTTACTGGTCAAAGATTACTCAGCTGCCGTGCTAACTGGGTACGAAGTTAGTCCTAGCTGGTTATAGCTAGTTCTAACAGATCATTTCTTCCAGACGGGCGGTAAGTATGAAGTGAGTATCGGAGAACAGATGATACACTTTGATCCTGACCGACGGGCCGCAGAAGGGTATTTACCCGTCCTCCCTCACTGAGGCGAGAAGTGACACAAGGTCAGATTTATTAAATCGGGGACCCCGGGTGCGAATGCTCGGGTTACTAGTCATTGCTTATCAAAGCTGGTCAAAAGCTAGCGCATACTCTCAGGACACAGGTCAAAGATTACCCAGTTCCCACTTACGCTTCAACTAGGTACAAAGCTGGTCTTAGCTGGTTATTGCTTCCAGACGACCGGCGAACAGAATGTGAGCATGTGAGAACAGATACTACATTTTGATCCTAACCGACGGGCCGCGGCAGGGTATTTAGCCGTCCTCTCCCACTGAAGCGAGATGTGGCATAAGGTCGAATTTTTTAAAAAACGTTCCGGTTACTGGTCAAAGATTATCCAGCCACCGCGCTAATTGGGTACAAAGCTTGTCTTAGATGGTCAATGCTTCCAGACGTGCGGCGAGCAGAAAGTGTATATCTGTGAATAGATACTACACTTTGATCCTGACTGACACATGCTCCACCACTGAGGCAAGATGTAACACAAGGTCAAATTTTTTAAAGTGGGGTCTCCAGGAGTGAAATCTCAAGTTATTGGTCAAAGATTACCCAGTCCCTGTCTATGCGGTAACTGGGTACGAAGCTAGTCTTAGCTGGTCATTTCTAGTCTTAGCTTGTCAAAGCTGCTCAAAAGCTGGTCTTAGCTGGTCACTTTTTATAAACTCGGCCGGCAGGCAGGAAACGAAGAACAGATAATACATTTTGATTCTGACCGACGGACCGCAGAAGGGTATTTACCCGTCCTCCCCCACTGAGGCGAAATGTGACAAAAGATCGAATATTTTAAAGTGGGGACCTCTGGCGCGAACAATAAGGTTACTGGTCAAAGATTACGCGGTAACGGATACGAAGCTTGTCTTGTCGGTGAGCAGGAAGTGTGTATTTGAGAACAGATACTACACTTTGATCCTGAACGAAAAATATGATTTGTGGTTCAAAACTTTATTACCGCCATGAATAATTTATTATTATCATTCATGGTGATAATATTTTAAAAATAAAATTTAAATCAGGCTAGCTAGTCGGTTTTGAACATCGCTCAACAGAGCTAAATCAAGATTAGTAAAGAAATAAATATCGTTTTAAGAAAATGGACACGATGTAGAGGGAAAAAATTTTTAATGAAAATGAGTTTGAGGCAAAATATATGCTCATTCTGTTTACACAATGAGAGTTTTAACATAGAATATCGATGGCCTTCAACACTTTGAAGGAGTAACTAGAGTGTGAAGTTCTTAAGATGGAAAATGCGTCCACTCTGGTATTTAACACCTACCCATCAAGGTGGATGCGACACAAAGTCATTCAAATCTCAGCCCAAAATATCCTGTAGACCCAGATTGAGGCTGCGCCTGGCACTTGTCTGTTTACCTCAAACGTGACTCTGCTCTTCTGCAGAGTTACGTTTGGGTTCCTCTCTGCTCGGAAGCAAAGACTTGACTAAGAGAGTGGGCGATTGACTCGAAGATCTACACTAAAATTAGCGGCACAGTTATAGTGTTATGTAAGGTGTTCAGCAATAGAAGACCCGTATGTATTGGTCAGCCTGTCTGACGAAGAATAGTTCGAATTAAGGATTTTTGTAGGTACGTGTAGTTTAATTGTTGTCTTTGAGTAGTTCTCCCTATGTAGTGCGATGCACAACAACATTTAAAGAAATAAATAAAGGAACTATTATGGTGTGAGGTGGGATAACATCCTCCCGTATACACACACACACACACACACACACACACACACACACACACACACACACACACACATATATATATATATATATATATATATATATATACTCTCATACGCACAGGTTTTATTAAGTAATTTAGACATATGTTAATTTTTATTTTAATCCTCTTGCAGTATCGATTATGTTCCCTGTAGGGTGATTCAAATCTGCATTATATATATATATATATATATATATATATATATATATATATATATATATATATTGTGTATTTGGGCAACAATTTCTCTTTTATACACGTTTCATTAAAGATGACAGACAAGATATTATCATTTAGTTTTTTATATAATTGTTAATGTGTTTGTATATTTTTTTTAATTTTCAGAACTCAGATTATATAAGAATTGTCCAAAGATTTTGTACTTTCAAACGCTTTCGACATCTTCCATGACCTATCCGTGATATCCTCGTTAGTAATACATACATAACAGCATCATCCACATGCAAAAAAATAAATTACAAATAATTGTGGCATTACTAATAAAAAAGAGAAATTCTAACAATGTGCTTGCAGTGTTCAGAACTTAACACACACAAGACTATATGCATAAACTTTACACAGGTTTATTTGCACGTGAAACAAAATTAATTATTGAGAATGCCTAAAAGTATAGCCGAATACTCTCGAAATTAGAAAACCTTTTGATAATTCTTATATAATTTGAGTTACGAAAAAAAAAATTATACGAACACATGAAAAATTATATAAAAAACTTAATGATAATGCCTTGTCTGTCATTTCTAAAGAAATATATATATATATATATATGCTGTAATTTTTAAAAATTAAAACATTATCTTTAAACATGTAAGTTGCAATTGTTTTGGAAATTAAATATTGTTTTGCACTATATAATATTGATATCAGCGTCCTGTTCTTAAATATATGCTCAAAATTCGGAACGCTTAAATCTGAAGATATTAATAACTGACATCATTTAATAACGGACAAATACATTTATTACATTTAAAGAATCATCACCTTGAAGATGATCTTGAACAAGACTAAATGTAAATGGCAAAATAAAAATGGAAGTAAATATAAGAAAAATACATACAGTACCTCTCTTTGTTTTTAATCATCATAGCAGAGAACTTATTCATGACTACGAGAGGTTTAAAATGAAAAGTAGACATACTATGTCTATATATTTAATCACATATGCTTAAATGAAGATTTTCTGCCTAAATATACACATTTTAATGTAGACAGTTATTGCTAGATAGATGTAGAAATATTGCTAGATAGATAGCTTAAGATTTCATCATCTATCTGTCTTTCTATGTTCGTGTGCGTCCTGAAGCTTTTCTGTCCTGGCATTATATCGATTAGCACGTGTTCGATAGAGGGCACTGTAAGTCTATGCTCCCATCAAACGGGTGGTACTTCAAATTGAAGCTGATGTGGCAGTTGACGGGGCAGGCTTCTGACGTGGTTGCAGATGCGGCTCGGAGCCGATTGAAGAGAATATAGATCATCGACCGTTGTCTGGAGGCCATGAATCAAAACCTTCTCAGTAGACGACGGAGGGCAAGTAATGGCTTTGAAGATGTAAGTGAATGGTGAATAAGAAGTGGAACCAACAAAAAAAAAATAATAATAATAAAATAAAATAAATAAAATGTCAAGGAAGAAAAAAATTGAAGACGAAATGAAAATCAAGCTAAAGAAAAGAGGGGAGAAAAATAAATAGAACAGAGAGAAACGAAACTATGAAGGAAGATATATTTATATATATATATATATATATATATATATATATATATTGTAACTATGTTGTTGAACTCGTAGGTTTATTTACCTTTTTGTTCATGCATTTTCTTTTATAAAGAGTGCTCGATACAAATGTAGAGCGTTATACTGTAATGGTTGTTACAATGTTTTTAAATTCATAGTATCACTACACAAAAATTTTTTATGAAAGATATATTTCATAAAAATATATTTTATAAAAAAACAAAAAATTACAAAAAACAAGAAAAAGCACACACCCCAATACAAAATAACATACATTAAATTAAGGAGAAACCAACCCCAAAACAAAACAACATCTACCAACCCCTAAACTAAACAACAACACGCTAGGCGCCAGCAGCACCAGATTAATAGATTAAACTATCATGAACTCTGCCAAAAACAAACACTTAACCCTAAGACCGGTAAAAAGGTCAACGGAACTCAAAATACAGACCAACCCCTCTAACACCCAAAAATAACAAATCCAACACAAATAAACTGGCTTTTTCAAATGGATAATTCTCATTTCTAACAATATCACCTGAGGATGAAGCCAAAACATAAGGGGCTGGCTTCGAAACATGAGAAATTTTTTGTGTAGTGATACTATGAATTTAAAAACATTGTAACAACCATTACACTATATATATATATATATATATATAAGCTTGGAAATAAAGTTCTCACGATTTCACCATTGTTTTTTTGAGTTTTTGTTCGATCAACTGCGAGAACTTTTCTTGAAGATATGAACAAAAGTTTAAGTTAGAAATTAATTATCCGATCATACCACTACTCATTGGATACCTCTTTCTTATAAAGGTTCAACTTAAGTTTACTAAATAATTATATGAAACCTAATAAAAATATTTACTGAGCGCTACACTTGTCTGATACATGATCACAAATGTAGAGAATACAATGAATCTTTGGTGTTATGGAGTAAGACAAAGAAGAAAAGAATGAAGAAATAAAAAAATAAAAAAAAGAAACGAAGAAAGATCGGAAGAGGGAGTGAACTGAGAACAGTAAAGCAAAGAAAAAAGGAAAGAAAAACTGGGCTCGTGGTAAGCATTTTGAAAATACTGACGAGCAAAAGCACGAAAATTATTCTAGACACAAATAGATAATCAATGACTTAGATTCTCTGTAATGTTTGAGAAGTAAAATAGCGAATAGAATTGAATGTTTTTTTATATGATGGTGAAAAGTAAATATATATGAGAGCATAAATAATATATATAAAAGTGGTAGAAAAATGGAATGAAAATGCAAAGAAACATAGACAGACGGCGGAAACTATCTAGCAAGATGGATGAATAGATAGATTATAGAAGAGACATATGCAAAACGTGACAGAACAAAGAAAATAAATAACGGGACGAAGGGAATGACTAAAAGAAAGAGACAAGGACTAAAAGAACGAGAACAAAAAGAACGAAAAGATGAAAAAGGAAAATGAATAAAGATGAACGAAATAAAGACATTGTCGAAAGAAAAATGAATGATATAGGAAAATAAATAGAAAATAAAATTACAACGAAGGTAGATATATTTTGTGTGTTCGCAAGAAAAGAGAATGGACGTAGATGAAAAAAAGCAAGAGTATATCATAATGAAAGCGATTTAAAATTGAAAATAATTTAAACAAACCCAAGTGGAAAAAATACATATAATTCGTGAAAATATACTAACAAGATTAATAAATGACAAGCCAAAGAACCGCGATCACTCTTTTAAAAAGAAAAGCAAAAGAAATAAATTCTTTAATTAGGAATTCTAAAAAAATAATCAATTCGTAAGAGGGGTGCAATTTAAACGAAACTCATTTTTTAATGGAATTCTTAACAGAAGATGGCAGAGATTTAACGGAAAACTAGAAAATATAGACGTGCCGTAAATTTTAATAGGTTTGATGAACATGAAAAATATGGTTCTCAAACAAAAATATAAAACTGGAAAAGCTGTTGAAAAGAAAAGCGCTATGTTATAATAAATTTTAAAGATAAAAGGGTGAAAATAAAGAACAACTGAGATATAAGCGACTAACCACAACAAAATCTGAAAGCATGTACAAACGAGCTTAATTTGCCATTCAATTTATAAACTAAGCTATTCAAATTAAATAATAGTGTTTTTTATTATTTCACCCCAAGCAAGGCAAGACTGCCATTGGTGTGCAAGGGGTTACAGGGAGAGAGAAAAAACAAGGTACAGGGGATGTCGGAAAAAATAAGAGATGGACGAGATTCAAGTAGATTAAATTTTCGGGTGTTGTAGCTATCTAGGAAACAAGCAGGCAAAAGTGAGTCACATACACAGGAAGTGCGAGAAAAGAAACTATTAGAGTAGAAGAGAAAGTTACATTTAACTAAAAAGGGTGGGACCTAGATGCCAATCTTGTAGCACGCGTAAATACATGAGGTCGGGGAATCAAGTTAAAAAGCTCGTCAAAGCATTTGCCATGAAAATACTTGTAGAAAAGACAGAGGTAAGCCACCTCACGTCGGTGAGAAAGTGACTGCGGATAGTGCATTCAAAGTAAAAACAAGACATTAAATTTAAAAGTAACGCATTTAATTTAACAAATGAATTTACAATTCACTAATTTTAATTTAATTATGCAATTATTACGTTAGTAGCACATAGTTTGCGTCTATTAGTATTCATCTGAACTTCTTTTTTCTCTGGCAACTGCGAATTTAATTTAGACGATGAATTTGATGTCATTTTATATCGATAACCAAAATATTGCGGTGTTTTAAATTGAATGGCTTATAATTTAATTTAAATGCATTAGTTTTTAAATTGAATGGCAAATGGTGTAGACAGTCACTCATAGAGAGACTTGCATTAAGATAAACGAACGGATAGATTAATGAAGCAAATAGATAAATGCATAATTACTAACTCAAAGAAAGATTACTTTCACGGAATGGGTATTTTACTTATGATATATCTTATAATTGTAGCAACTACGAGGGATAATTAAAGTAATAAAATATAAAAAAAGAAATAACGATTAGCATTAATTATCTGTATATGAGATCGTAGATTTTATTTTGATTTGAAATCATGCCGAGGTCAAATGAAAATTTGTTCTCATCTTAACCAAGGAAAGAAAAATGAATAAAATAGAAATAAATAAATGTTGAAACTATAAAAGTTAAAAACGTTATAAGGAAGGAAATGTTGGAATGAAAAGAAGATATGACTGATTATGAGCAAAAGGAAAAAAAGTAAATCTTCATTTATTTAATCAAAAGGAATAGCTGAAACTCCACAATTATTTAAAAACAGTTAATGAAACAACAATTTTCATATTATTGAAAAATATAAATAAAGTACAACGAGAAAATGAAATTGCTAAGAATAAATCCAAATCAAAATGAAAAGAAGATATCACACAAATTTCTTAGTCATTAGGTATGTAGATGTTTACGTGTAAGGACAGGTTTTAGGGGAATATGAATGAGGAACCATCCATGTTGATATTCTCTTGTATAAACCAAATTTCACCAAATTACGGTCCCCGGGCTGGATCCGGTCCGAAGAGTCAGTTCATTTAGCCCACCGCCGCACTGTGCCACAAATGAGATAAAGTATAATTATTTATATGGAAAGTTAAACTTACTATGCAAAAAAATAAGAATAAATAAAAATGAATGCAAGTAAAAATGTCAAAATTTGGTCAATCTGATTTTTGCATCTGACAGGAATATAAATTTTAGAAACATTGGTGAACTTTTTAGAAAAATTAAAGACATCAGAGTTTAGAATAACTTATGACTGTGAACAAACATTTTCAAAAATGAAGTATGTAAAACAATACATCGAACGAGGTTGATGAAGATTTGAAACCAAATATTGGTTGACGCCAGTTTCATTAATCTCACTAATATTTTTTCTGCCTAGTTTGTGAGATTGGGATATGAGCGTACTTGGTGTGATTTTATTGTTAATGTCGTCTTCTCTGATAACTTTTGGTAAATAAATATGTTTGAGTCTTTATTAATTCTGTGTATTCAGAATTGAACAAAATGGTTATCTGGCCCGCGCTGGTCATTCTCTCATTTATCTAGCCTTCTGTGAAAGTTGTTTGATGTCTCCTGGTATAAATGAATAAGAGCATATAAAAATATTCTGTATTTGTCTATGTTTCTGAGATGAGGTAGTATTTTCAGTATGTACGTAATTCTGACTATTGTCCTCATCTTTGTTGCAATTTATACGACGTTTCAGTGATAACTATTGACTTCCAATTGTGGCATTACTAATACGCAAGGAGTGAGGATGATATACCCCAATGATTGTAATAAAGGGTTCGGTTCGAAATTCCTAGCACCTGAAGAGTACAACGGCCGAAACATCGTACAAATGGCAACAAAGATGAGGGCAATAGTCCGAATAATGTAAATACTGTAAAAACATTCTGTGTTTGTAGCAGTTGTAGGATAGAGTAATGATTTCAAAAAATGAGAAAAGACAGGAAAATACGCTCTAATTTAAAGATTGACGCAACGTCTTGCTCTCTCTCTCTCTCTTTCTCTCTCTCTCACACACACACACACATACACATATATATTTTTATTTATTGATTGATTGGGAGGTCTTAGGTGGTCGAGACACGTCTGATCTAATGACGGTTTAATCTAGGGGACGCAGGTTATTTTTCTAACAAGATTTCTCAATTATTCAGGCTGGTAGATGTAAATAAATATATGGTTTAATAATAAAAACAAAGTATCTACTCAAATATGAGTATCCATTAAAAATAATGTTTAAAATATGAATTAAATAATGTGACGGCTATAATACATTTCCTCTTCCTCCCTCTCTCTCTCTCTCTCTCTCTCTATATATATATATATATATATATATATATATATAGACTTATATATATATATATATATATATATATATATATATATATATATATAAGTTTTGTTAAAAATAACGAAAAAGGTGGTATGGTTCAGTTTTTTAGATAATTTTTCATGTGATCTTATTTTGTTCTTTTCAGAAGAAATTATATAAACTTTATTTATATAATCCTAGGGCATTCGGCTATACTTTTAGCCAAACACAGTAGGAACATTGTGGCCGTGTTCTTAGTTGATATGTTGAGTTTTGGCTTTTTCTTTTTTATCAAAAATCTGGTTTAGGCAACAAAGCTAACCTTGCAGCCGAGCTTGAAAAGGACCTCTAATCTGTAGTGGACTGGGGTAAGAAATGGCTCGTAAATTTTAATGCTTCTAAAACGAAGCTACTATCAATTAATCATCATAGACAATCGCACCTACCTCCCATTAGCATAGACCAGGCTTGCTACGCCTCCTTGGTCTCACATTTTTAGTGGACCTCAAGTGGAATGACTATATCGAATCCATTGTTAAATCCGCTGCTATGAAAATTTGTTCTCTGTGCAGGCAGGGCCAGGAAGTTTTTTCCGTCTGAATCTATCCTGCACATATATAAATATACCATCCGCCCGTGCATTGAATACTGCTGCTACATCTGGTCGGGTGCTCCTGCTATTCTCTTCGGGCTTCTCGACAAGGTACAGCGGAGGGTCTGTAATGTGATCGAAACCGACTTGGCAGACCGCCTGCAGTCTCTCTCTCACAGGCGCGACGTGGTTTCTCTGTGTCTCTTCTATAAATACTTTCACGGCTTCTGCTCCGATGAACTTAGATCACTGGCGCCCCGTAGGTACGAATTTGTACGATATACTAGATTAGCAACTAGATCCCATCCTTTTACAGTGAAACCGATAAAATGCAACCGCAACTTCTACTCCAACAATTTCTTCTTTCGCACTTCCCGACTGTGGAATTCCCTTCCACATGATTGCTTCCCCGACGGCTACAATCTCCAGGAGTTTAAATGTAAGGTCAATAGACACCTCCTAACACACTAACTCGACCCCTTTCTTTCAAACACTCTTCCCATCTACCCTAACCTCATCCTCGGTATCCTTACCCATCTATCACCTTCCTTCTGACATTTCCTATATTTAACCACTCCTTCTCTTTACCTTCCCCTATGTAGCCCCATGCGCAATAGTGGCAGTGGAATGCCTTGCTTGGGGTGAAATGATGAAAAAAAATGGCCTAATAGAACTATGTAACGTGTCTTGTTAAACGTGTAGTATATCTAATTTAATTATTTTTTCTCTATACTTGGTGTTGCTATTGGTTATCTGAGAAAGAAAAGTCTTATATTTATATATATATATATATATATATATATATATATATATATATATATATATATATCAAGTCAACTTATGAATTCTTACTAATCCTTAAAACTATAAAATCAAACCAAAGTATTCTAACGACACTTTACACAGAAAAAATATTTACTAATGCCCCTGTTGACATAATCCTTAACTATGTATATAAAATAATTCAATTCTACCTCCGTCTATCAAATCCAATTTTCTTTAAAAGTTATTACACGCCCACACTTCTAAAGTCCCCTTTCTACGGCCCTAATGACAATATTTATACGCAAAATAATAGAGTAAACATGGGAAAACCTATCGATCTGTGCTTCTCTATTATATTTCCCATGTAGAAAACAAGCTTTTTTAAAAGCTACTAAACCAAAAATATATGTCCACTATGTAGATGATATTTTTATTTTAACTGTGAACAAAAATGAAATTGATAATCTTAAAACTACGAAAGAAATTCGTCCTCAACTTTAATTATAAAAACAACAAAACAAAAAAATCTTCCATTTCTGGATGCTCTTGTGGAGTCTAGTAATAATATTTTCACTATATAAAAAATCCATAAATAAAAACTCTTGCCACATTAATTTTATATATATTTTTACATATAAAATAGTTATTAAACATTTCCTTATGAGTGCGCATGAGAATTCATCCTCTCGCCCGCTTTGCTTTACAGAACTTAATAATGTAAAAAAATGCTTGTCAATAACGATTTTCCTAACCATCTTATAGATTACCATATTAGACTTTTCTTTTTCAGGTACCTGATAGCAAAACCAAACAGACAGAAAAAATGATATTAATATTTTCTACAAGAATCAAGGGCATAGTAATAATACACAGGACCAATCTTCACTTATAAACAAGGAAATACGCAACTCTAGTTGATATAAAAAAGGAAAATTAATTATCTATTAGACAAAATTTAAAACTGCAAACCATATTGTCAAACATAACAGTTTACCTGCTAGATCTAAACTACAGAGAATCAATATTATTTACGAATTTAAATATCTTTTAAAGAACTGTGATCTTGATAAAAACACTGTTTTTCATAATTTGTTTCAATATATTTTTTCACAATAATTTTAAATTTTTCTCTTTTTTTGTTATATTAAGTTTATAAACATATAAATGTTTAATTTAAAATTGATTTTTGTATTGTAAGATATTTAATAGCATTATAATTCGTCTGTGCGTTCCTCCCTCCTTAGACAACATGGTATCGCAAAAAGAATACGCATTGCCGGAAATACCCTAATAAAAAAAGAAACCCTCTTTGAGGAAGAACGAAATTTCAAAGAAAATAGCTTTTCTTTACTGGGTATTAAAATGCTTTCTCTTTTGCTAGTTAAGAGTAACTAAGGGAATTGACTTTTTTTTACAGGACTACTTCTTTGAACTTATACTAAGTATAGACTTAATGCTTTAATATTTGTTTTTTCTTTCTTCCATCCACTTTTTTTCATTTATATATATATATATATATATATATATATATATATATATATATATATATATATACGGGATGTTAGAAACCCGGTAGGATAAAAAACTACAAAGGGCGGAGGGACTCTTAATGAGTCAACGGCTAGCTAACTAGAGTTGGTGTCTCAATAAATCATTGTGGAGAAGGCAACAGGCTACCACTCTACTATCTCTATCCTGCGTAAAATCATGGCTATACAACGAATACATATTAAACCTAACGGCGTGAAGGGGGTTGCTCCCAAAGAGAGCAATTCCTCGCCTTGGAAGGAACGACATGAGCAACAGGTATCTCTGGACCGTTACCCTGCGACTGTGCGCAACAAAGAAAGGATTATCTTGGGGACATGGAACGTCAGGACGTTAAACAGCTGCGGACAACTAGGGAATGTCAAGCAGGAAATGAGCAGGATAAAAATCAATATTCTGGGAATATGCAAAACCAGATGGCCAAATAATGGCGACTTCAACAGCGACAACCATAGAATAGTATACGTCGGAGGCAAAAATAATGAAAAAGGAGTCGGCTTAATACTGAACAAAGAAATGAAGAAATGTGTTTTGGAATACTGCCAGTTCTCCGAAAGAGTTCTACTGGTCAAACTGAAAGGGAGACCGTTCAACATAGCAATTGTAGTCATATATACACCAACAACACAATGTACCGAGGAAGAAATAGAATCATTTTACTCCACTCTAGAGAAGGCCAAGGCTCAATTTAAAAGCCAAGAAATCAGGATCATCATGGGAGATTTGAATGCCAACGTAGGCAAGGAGAAGGAAAGTATGACAACTGGAAACTTTGGTTTAGGAATCCGCAACGAACGAGGAGAAAAATGGGTGCAATGGTGCATAGCAAATGACCAGGAAATAACTAACACCTGGTTTTAAGAACACCCACGATGTCTATGGACATGGAGAAACCCAGGAGGTCACACACACACACACACACACACACACACACACACACACACACAAAAAAAAAACAACAACAAACAAACAAACAAACAGATAGACTACATAACCATTAACCGCAGATTCAGAAATATAGTGGTTCAAAGCAAAGCCTATCCAGGTGCTGACTGTGGAAGCGACCACGTCCCAGTCATCTGCAAATTAAAAGTGAAACTCCGGAGATTGAAGAAGCCTAATGCAGCACCAAAACTGATATACAACGCACTCATGAATGACCTCAAACTACAGAAAAAATACACTAACAGCGTGAAAACCAAATACGAAGAGCAAACTAGAAAAGGATACTCAAAATGGGACTCGCTAAAGGAAGCAATACTGGCATCAGCAAACAACATTGCCCCAAAGGAAAATAGGCGCAGAAAGAAAAACGAGTGGATTACGGAAGAGATTCTGGACATGATGCAAAGGAGACAGAAAATTATATATAGACATGGAATGGAGTACACAAGCAAATAAGAAAATGTAGACAGGCTAAAAAGAAATGGTTCAATGACAAATGTGGAGAAGTAGAGAGAATGAGCAGGAATAATAAAGCAGATATGCATAAGGAAATAAAAGAACCGACAGGACAAAAAAACCTGCTCTTCGATAGGATGTATAAAATGTAAGGATGGAACAATCATTTTGGAGAAAGGGGAAATATGCCAACGATGGGAAGAATATATAAAAGATATTTTCCACGACAAGAGAGAGCAACCAATAATACGCAAATATGAGGACGGACCTGACATATTAAAGTCTGAAATGGAATCTGCAGTAGCCAAACTGAATAGAAACAAAGCAGCGGGACCAGACGGCATAGTCATAGAGCTGCTGATAGCCCTGGAAGAATTTGGTATTACTGAAAAATTAAATTACTGAAATAATAAATGAAATTTATAACAGTGGGATTATACTAGATGACCTCAGCAAGTCAACTTTCATAACGCTGCCTAAGAAGCCAGGAGCAAACGAGTGCAAACTCTGCAGAACCATCAGTTTAATTAGCCAGATAACAAAACTGAACGTCCGAATCCTGATGAATAGAGCGAGAAACAGAATCAGGCCAGAGGTAGCACAAGAACAGTGTGGTTTCGTTAAAAACACGGGAACAAGGAATGCCATATTTATGATTAGGGTGCTCTTCGAAAGGGCAATACAAATGAAGAAAGAGTTATACCCGTGCTTTATTGATTATGCAAAGGCGTTTGACAAAATACACCACAAAGAACTGATGGAGATGATCGGCAGCCTGGACATATTTGGGAAAGACTTTAGAGTAATCAAGAATCTTTACTGGCAGCAATAAGACAGGTTATGAATTGAGTAGATATACAAAGATAGAAAGGGGCGTAAGACAAAGATGTGTCTTTTCACTGGATCTGTTCAACTTGTACTGCGAGAATATTTTGAGGACCCTAGAAATTATGCCTGGATTCGTAATCGCGGGCCACAATTTAAACAACCTAAGGTACGCAGATGATACAGTGCTGATAGCAGACACAGAAGGGAAACTACAAGACCTCCTAAAGACGGTAGCAGAAGAAAGTAACAAGAAAGGACTAGAAATAAACTGCGCGAAAACCGAATGTAAGGTCATCAGTAAAAAGGGCAACCCAAAATGCCAAATACAGGGCAGGAATAATAGAATCAAGCAGGTACAAATATTTAAATACCTGGGAAGCGTTATAACAGAAGACAGAAAGTGAGACACAGAGATCCAAAGGCGAATTGGCATGGCGAAGGAAACATTCCAGAAGTTGAGTAAAATATTAAGAATCAGAACAATTTCCCTAAAAACAAGGAAGAGAGTACTACGTGCTGTCCGTCCTTCAATATGCTGGACAATACCATCAAAGATGAAGGAAAAACTTGAAGAAACTGAAATGTGGTTCTACAAAAGGATGCTGCGAATATCATGAATCGAGCATGTGAGCAATGATGAGGAAATTAATAATGAGCATCAGGAAGAGACAGCTGAAGTTCCTGGGACAGGCAATGAGAAAGAAGAGCCTGGAGAATCTGATACTAACAGGCCAGATAGAGGGAAAAAGAGACAGGGGAAAGCAACAGATAACATATTTGAAGGATCTAATCAGGTAGATGACGGAACTAGGATTGCATGGTGTAACAGGAGAAGGCGTGCTCAGAGTCACCAGGGATAGGGAAACGTGGAAAGCCATGATCGGCTACGTCCTGAAGGGACAGGGCACACAGAAGAAAATCTTGATCAATCTAAATTCGCAAATAATTGCATTGTATATACTATTACATGTTTAGCAAGAAAACTCGCGTTATATCTCTCTGATCATAGCTCTACTAGGTCTCACTTAAATACACATGGAGACCTACCAAACTCTAACTGCAACATACAAATATAATAGCATCATCCCCATGTAAAAATAGGCGAGAAATAATGGAAGCATTAATAAAAAGGAAAACACCAACACTCAACAATATCAATTATGAACAGGGCCACAATGTGGTCACTGTGTTTGAAATATATAACATTCTTATTACATACACAAAACAATTTTATGGTCAGTTAAAACTGTGTATGTGTGTGTGTATGTGCGTATGTGTACGTGCTAAAGGTTATAA
Source organism: Ascarosepion bandense (assembly GCA_037127315.1). Taxonomy (NCBI): domain Eukaryota; kingdom Metazoa; phylum Mollusca; class Cephalopoda; order Sepiida; family Sepiidae; genus Ascarosepion; species Ascarosepion bandense. The sequence goes on along the minus strand of JBBBDQ010001780.1, from coordinate 1,336,715 downwards.
ACAAAAGTGTTGAGGCGTAATCTTCGTCGCCAAGTTGTTGTCACCTGTTTGGGTCAGGAAGAAATACATTTAAACAAGAAGGTAGGTTCAAACAAGTGTATTAGAATAACAGAACATATATACAAGTAAGAATGTTAGTAGTCAGCGAAATAGAAATTTAAGTCTGAGCGTTATAGTTACGCTGCACCTCGACTGTCTCGCGACTGCATCCTGACTGTCTACAGTTGTGTCCCCGGACGTCACGCAGGTAAGTATTATATTGTAAGAGGAAGAGTCCATTCCTATAGATAAGGTACCGTAACAAAAAGCATTTATTTTGCACAACAAATGTTTGCTATAATCTCTTTTCTTGTCAACGCACTTCATAACATAAGTTGAATACTATGCAGTAGGAATTTCGGATGAAAATTCACTTTATAAGTATATTGGGTAACGAAAATGTTCTTTATTTGCGTATATTTTCATGCATAGTATTTCATCTCTATACTAGAGTATTTATTAATTTTTTTACGCTTGATTTGTTTATTTCATGGTGGCTAACTGTGTTTGTGCATTTTTTAAACATTTGTATTTTATTAAACATTTCTATAAAAGTTTGCAGAAGTTTCTTAATATAAGTTTTTATTCATACATTTGCATGTGTGAATAGATTGTGGTACATTTGCATGTATTTGCACATTATTACACTTATACAGCTTTACCGATAAATTTATATGTATTTGTTTAAAAAAGTTCTGCTTATATAAAGTGAAATGTAAAATTGTATGTATAACTGCATAATAGTGTGCATACTTATTTTCCTGAAAAGCTTTGAGGTTAAATATAACAAACGTAAAGGTGTAAAAGGTATACAGCAAGATCTGTATGTGTGTGTCGACTGTCAAGATCGATCACAATTTCCCTAGTACTCTTCGAACAGACAACAGCAGCTTGCAACACCTTGACGAACGTCTACATTTATAGCTTTATGCATTCTCCTTTAAAGATAAACGCAACAGTTTACCTGCAAGCTGAAAATATGACTCATCTGACCAGTCAGTACGGCTATATTCCACGGCCTAAATGAGTATGCTTTTATGAGGGGTGAAGCTGTTAATACTGTGTTGTCAATAGTAGTACCTTAGCTCGAGAACGACGAAAACCTGTGTGTGATGTGCATTGACTGAAATTGTGTTGCACCGGTGCTGAGATGTGAGTTTATGCAATGTTTGATAGTAATCATTCTCGACAGTGACCTGCTGTTCCGTTCCTCCGTCACATGTTTATTGCTGTGACTGCTGTATATCCCATGCTGTATGACCAATCCATATGTATGTTTACATATATATTACTTTTGTTTTAAGAACGAAATCCATTGGCGGTTGTCTAATCCGAATGTATGAGTTTACTCTTATTTTAAGAATGAACAATCACTGATTCGATAAGTGAAAAAAGTTGTTGTTAGTTTTTAACAAGCGAATTGTTGTATAGATTCATACAGAATGCATTTTTATTGGCTAATCCGAAACGAACTGTTCTAGGTAAATTTTAAGAGCACTACCTTAAACGAAAATATTGAGAAACTAACCACACTCTTGCGAACAAAAAAATCAAGCACAGACTATTTTAAGTTAGTGTGATTGATGAGGTGTTCGATGACTCCAAACCCCTACGACACTGGTATACGACGCATATATATTTAACTTTTCAAATATATTTAACTGGTCGATTTTGGTGTAAAGACATTTTTTCATTGAAGTCAGGCTCTTCAAGACAAAATATCTTTTACTCTAGAGAAATATCTAGGTGTGCGACATTAGTTTAGTAGAATCATACATTTTTCATAATGGAAAGAATTATATTTCTGAATTTAAAAACGCGGTCGAGTTTTAGCTACTTGAAAATGTCAAAAGTGTATACGGCGTCTATACAATTGGTGGCATATTGATTTCAAAACTAGTCAGAAACCAGATACCTAAGACTCTAGGAATAAAACATTGGCCCAAGATTGGTCAACTTCTAATATAACTTTTGAAATTATTTAAAAAACTAGTTCTTAAAACTTTAAAATGTTTTACATATAGAGCATTTGCAAATCCAGATATTTGTGTGCATGTACGTGTGCGATCATGAATGCGTGCGTTCTGTGCGTACGAATAAAGTAAACGTAGTGATTTGTGCATGAACGTACCGTTACTCGAGAGTTAGGTCGTGAAATGGGCCCAAGGAAAGGAAAATAGTTTGAATATTGAGCTTTCTCATTTCGTGGAGACTTGATTTCGATGTTTGAAGTATTCAGTAAGACACAAAAAACTTTGCTTAACTCTAGTGATATTGATAAATCTATTCAAATTTCTTCAAATTCGATGTAAAAGATCGTATTAAATTATTGTTTCCTAACGCAACATAGACAAATACGCGTAGTGCATTTTCTAAGCGCCGCTTAGACACAAGGCCGAAAGTATATGGTACCCAGTGAGGATCAAATTCACTACTCAGTTGTAATGATTCTAGAGAGACAAGCTTTTTAAACATTACACCGCGCCGAGGTGCCCTGGGTAAATGCGAGTATACTAGTCACAAAAGCTTGCATGAGCCAAAAAGATTAGGCAATAAAAGAAATTAAACAATAAACAAAACAAAACTCTTTTCAAATTATCCTGGAATAAGTTTTTAAAAACAATGCAAAATTCTTGTTGGACAAGACTGCTTTATGTAGTTAGAGAAATGTTTTGTTTAAGGGGGGGGGGCAAGAACTATGCAGAGAATTGACATGGCAGCGGAAGCAAACTCACCTTTGCCAAAGTGAATTAAAAGGTTGTCATAAATAAACAGTTCATAGGCATTAGCAGAAACATGAGCTGAATGAAACATCAACTGCTAAGCTTAGATTCATCAAGAGATTAAGATTATATATATCTATATATATATATATATATATATATGTGTGTGTGTGTGTGTGTGTGTGTGATACAATATTGTTTCATATACCATATATTAATTTTGATATTTTCGAGGATTAAGTCTCAATGAGGATGACAAACTTTACAGACTGACAATCAGAAACAGCGAGACGCACTGAAAGCGAAAGGTCCATCTGTTAGTTTTAGTTGAACAGACAAAAACGTATTGAGATGAGATGAGGAAATGAAATCCAAACAGATGGACATACTCAAGGTTTACGACAAAAAGCACCGACTGAAATGATTTAGGCGCTGCAACGAGGTGCTAAAACTAATAACAGGTCCTAATAATAAAGAAACTGATTTAATTACAATAAAAATGATTTCCTTCTTAAACCTGCTTCCCAACACCACATCAATAATAGGCTGCACTTGTGTATTCTCTTTCCAATGAACTAGCCAATCTATTCGCAACCATTCGCAGTTTTAGTCTGATTTTTTCTTTCTCCCTGCATTTGCGTGGTCTCGTATTCTACTTGGTTTAATTTATTTTACTTCTCTTCCTTTCCTTGTTTAATTTATTTCAATCAACTTTTCATATTCTCATCTTCTTTCACACTTTCTCTTTATACATAATTTCCTGCACTCTTTACTTCACCAAATAATTCGCATTTGTTTCTTTGTTTCTTATGCTTCTAATTTCATACTCATTGTAACAATAAAACCTTCGTTCGCAGACCACTATTTTGCTTTTCTCTTATCACGAATCTTGTTTGAGTTCTCACAACGTCTCCTCTGCTGGCAGAAAATGTCCTTCTGCTTTACTATTAACAGACTTGTTTGGTACTTTTACCTCTCTAAGCATCTACAGGATTGTTGATGCATGGACATCAAAGCTGTCATACTGGCTAGGAAAAATAATAAATAAAATATAAAAGTATGATAAACACAGTGAAATTCTGATTACATTTACACAAAATAAACACGAAGCAAATAAAGAAATATCATCAACAACAAAGATGATGAAATTTTGATAATCGCAGTACCCATGACATTAATAAGAATCAAATTTAACCCGAGAAAATTTCACCCTTTTTCCTATTTTCAATTTCCAATGAATCTTAATTCAACAGTTAATTATTGAATATAAAATATTTGTAAAAAGAATCTCCGATCCATTGTTAAATATTTGAGATTTGCAACTGTAACAAAATATTTCAATAATAATCAAATTTGAATGCTGTCCGTTATTTTAAGAAGTAGGTAAAAATGAAAATATTTGAAACTTTTCCATTTCCCTTAAACAGATGTTAAACACTAACTTCCCTCAATTTTTCTGACCAAAACCAAGTAGCGTCTTTGATGTATGTTCTCACGCGATCAAAACGGAATAGTCAATTATTTATAACGTATTGGCAGGGCGTAGGCGTAACGGTGGTGCGAACTAAAGAACTAACGAAGGTAACAAGTACAATTATTATGCGATACTGAAAGTAGGAAAAATAAAAAAAAGTTCATTGGGAAGAAATATAGGAAGAAAACTATTTGTGGAGTGCGATAAAAACTTGGTATCACGTGGCTTCAAGTAATTTCAACCAAGCATCCTGCCGTAAAAATAAAATATTTAGGTGATAATTTTACCTGAAATTAATAGAGTTTTGAGAACGGTTACGAAGATGGAAAAAATTGGAAATCCGAAGAAAACTGGAAAACATCGAGATAAAAATAATGAAAATCATATTAAAGAAAGTGCTGGATGACTGAAGAGAGTTTCTGTTGGTTGAGTAATGGTCAATTTCAAGTCGTTTACAGAATTCCAAGCAAATTACGCTTTTACCCAGTTTTTTTTTTGTATATTAGTTATCCTGCAATCCTTATCTGATGTAGATTCATCTCCTCTTCGCTACGTACAAGCGAAATCTTTATATTTATTGATTGTAGACTTAATGTTATTCATACAATAAACTTGTTTTTAGTTGTTCTTGTTATATAAATTATTTTTTTCTTACTTCATATAATTTCCATTTGGTCTACAATTTTTTCTTTCTTCAAATATATTAGTTTTTTCTCGTTATTACTTTAGTTTGTTCTTTATTTTATATATCCAGTATTTCTTGTCTTTTTGTTATGCTCTAATTTCTGGCTGTCAAGATTATATCTTTTTATACTGTCGCACATATAGTCACCGACTGTATCTATAATAGAATTAACGCAATCTTCAGAGATGAAGAATCATCTTCCTACATCTTCATATAAAACACAGAAACCTTGATATAAAATATATAGACACTGTCTCTGGTGTATGGTTTTATGCATGGTTATTAATTTTCTACTTTTTTTCTATTCGTGTACATTTATAAATGGCCTAGAATCTGATAAAGAATATTGCTTAAAACAATTCGTAACGTTTCCGTTTTTGATTCTTACCTTCAAAATATTCACATCTTTATTGAATCTAATTTCGGTATTTCAGAATATTTCTATTTGGTTTTTAAATAATGTATCCATTTCAATTAAGTGTTATGCAGGTGAATATCTGCTGTTGATATTTGTTTTGCTTTACACATCAATGCATATTTTTATGCCAATGTATGCTAAAATTACAACTGATCCAATCAATGTTTTCCGTTTCATGGCGAATAATTTTAGTCCATCTACATATTTGAATTTTCTTATGCCCATCAAAACCGACAACGTTTACAGTCCGTCTATCTAACTTTAGTTATGTAGTGAATTCTTCTAGTGATATAGAAATCATAATTATTAAATATTGAAAAGATTTGATAAATATTCAGGAAATATTCCAGTTCAATTTTTTTATATGTATTGATATATTTACAAAATTAAAATTCGTCATTTTTTATTGTATGTGCAATCTAGTATTTACTATACAAGACAAAACCATATTTTGACAAAAATGTTAAACTGTAGCATAACAATAACTTTATATTAGGTTCAGAAAACATTTTATCTAATTCATAAGACAATACTGATTCAAAACAATGTTATTTTTCTTCCTTGGCACTTTCTGTTCGACAACAAATTCAGACATATTTTATCCTTGTCTAAAAGGCTAAATACTGATTGCGGCAAGTAAATTCCTAATGTAGTTCAAATTTGGTGCTTTTGATAATATCCAATGACTAGCTAAAAGAGGTTTTGTTCCTTCGAGTCAGCGTTGTTACGAAACTCGTAAAATTAAAAAGAGCTCAGTTTGGCTGCAGGGTGGTTGTGTGCTTTAGTAGTTGTTTAAAGCACTACAACTGTTCCGGTCAATTTCAAGTTAACAACCAGATTTATTTATTTATTTTATAATTTACGAATGCTTAATCTTTTGAACAATCTTTGTCGAAATAAGACAATCTTTTATTTTTTTCTATATATGGCTAAAATATTTAAAACACTGAAATGATTTCAAAGTTTTCTATAGCCTTTTCTTTATATTCTTCAAAAATGTTATTCTGGACTTTCGATGGGTATTTTTTCTCAACATTGTGATTTGCTTTGCTGAAATCAGATTTAAAATATTGAATTTACACGAAAAAAAGAAAAAGCTTATAAGTAAGTAGTAATATAAATATTAAGATATACATGAATTCTATTATGTGAATTAAAATGTTAATTATTTGGTGTTTATTAATGCAATTATGACAAAACTAACAGTACGGACACTTTTTGCTAATTTTACATTTTTTAAATACTTTTATCATTTTTTAATTTTAATAAATTTCTCCAATTATAAGCTTTTTATATTTTATTGTGGAATCCGTGGTAATAGATGTACACGTGTTTAAGAAAATATATTTGAGTACGGTGCAGAAATTTATTTGACCAACTGTATATACAGTTGTGGACAGAATTCTTCATCCTTCCTTCCAGAATTACAAATAAAGCTGTAATAGGACAAAATTATTGGTCCTCTTGCTTCATTAATCAATTGCGTAACCTTTAGTTTTTATTATTGTCTTTAGTTGTTTTTGATAGTTTCTTATAAGATCCCTACACATCCCGATAGATATTTAGTTCAGATTTTCCTTGGCAATAACTACTAGTTACTCCAAATTCGAAGGCATTTTTTTATTCAAGTATTCTCATAAATTTTCAATCGGGGTTTAGGCAGAACTTTGTGTTAGGTACACCAATGCCTCAAATTTTGCTGCCACCTAAGTATTTTGTACCAATTCGTGCCGTCTGTTGCTGGTCATTAACATGTTGGAATGTCCAGTGAAGCCTCTAAAGACAGTTTTCGTGCACTTTGTTTTTATATTAATTTTAAGAATAGCCAAATACTGCTAATCCATGATTAGCTGCACTCGCTAGTTCTGGTTCAGAAGCAGTAGAATGCTCCCAACACTGTGCTTAATTGCAGGGAAGGTATTAACTTCATTCACTTTCCATATATATTACGGGAGTTCATGTGACTACATAATTCTAGTTTGGTTTCGTCTGACCATTAAACAAAGTCCCAATATTTACTCCATTTTTTCCAGATAGCTTCTAGTGTAAGCTATTCTGCATTTTAGGTGTTTAGCCTTAAGTAATAGAGTTTTTTGTGGGGTAAAAATCTGGATGCATTTGATGGAAGAATCTAGTCAATGTTGATACATGCAACCCCGACGTCTTTACAGCATTAATACTATCCTTTGCCGTTAAGTGAAGATTCTTCATGACAACTAAATATTTTCCTTTCCATTTTCCCAGAAATTAACTGTTTTCTGCTATTCCTCAGTTTATTCTCAACACAATGAGTCTCTTTGTACTTTTTGATAATGCTACGAATTAACGATCTAGAAATATTTAATGCTCGCAATATGTTGTATACCGATTATCTTGTTTGTACGCATCAACTCTCTTTATCACGGTACTCATTCTTCATTACCTTTTAAAAAGTTATCGAATCAGGTCAATACCTTTTCATTTTCAAAGAGTGTTTGTTTAAATGTCAAATTAAGAAAAAAATCATTACAATTGCCATAAAGCAATTTTATAACTTTTATAAGTGGTGGCAATTCATTTTCGATTGCACCAATTTTTAGAAAAATCTAAAACTATGACTATGACTATAATAGATCGAAATTTCTAAAAGTTTCACAAATCATTAAAAACTAAAAGAGAAACAACTATGTATGGGAAATTTAGTATTAGGACCCTGAATAAGTTTTCGCTGTTTTCCAACAGATAACATTCCTAGAACTGCCTGTGTGTAGTATCAGATGGTAACATATCCATAAGGAAGCAGTATAACCAAGTTGAAGTTCAGTGTCATTTTGTTTTCATAGCGTTAAGCATCTCGAATTTCGTTTCAAAGAAAGTGTATTGGCAGGGAATGTTACTGCAGTACTTTATTCAAAAGAAATCTGCAACTGAAGCATACAGAATTCTTGTTGAGACTGACGGCGACCCTGCTCTGTCGAAACAACATGAAGAGATTGGTTTAGACGCTTCAAAAATAATTATTTTGTTGTTGAAGATAAAGAACGCTTTGAAGTACCGAAAAAGTTTGAAGATAAAAAATTGGCGGTATTACTTCATGAAGACTGATGTCAGGCAGGGAGTTGATCACTAAACAGTGTTGAAGCGTTTTAAAGTATTAGGAAAGATTAGGAAAGCAAGGAAATGGGGTACCGTACAAGTTGAAGCCGAGAGACGTCGAACGGCGTCTTGTCACGTGTGAACAACTGCTTCAACGACAAAAAAAAAGGTATTTTGAATCGTACAGTGACCGGCGATGAAAAGTGGATACGCTACAATAATTCTAAGCGTAGAAGATCGTTGAGTAAACCCGACCATGTATCAGCATCGGCGGCAAAGCCAAATATACATGGTTCGAAGTTTCGACTTTGCATTTCGTGGAATCAGCTGGGTTTAGTTTTTAAGGGCCACTCAAACCGACCGAAAACATCATAGAAGGTCGTTATCGATTACAGTTCATGTGTTTGAGCCGAGCATTGAAGGAAAACGGCCTCTATACTAACAGAGACACCACAAAGAGATTTTGGAACATGACAACGCTAGGTCATATTTAGCAAAACAGGTGGAAACCTACTTGGAATCGCTTAAATGGGAAGTCCTACCCCATCCGCCGTATTCACCAGATATTGCTCCGACTAATTATCACTTGTTCCGATCTATGACACATAACCTGGCTGCGCAGAACTTTCATTCTTATGATGATGCCAAAAAACGGGTCAACTCGTGTCGTTTTTTCGACATGGAATTCAAATGATGCCAGAAAGATAGGGAAAAGGCAGTGGCTAGCGAGGGACAATAATTTCAATAACATGTTTCTTACTAAATTTTGTAAATAAAACATTGCTTTTCATGAAAAATCAGCAAGAATTTATTTACAGGCCTAAAAATATTTGTATTTCCTTAGAAAATATTAAAATATTCAGTAGTGGGTGGTGAATTATTCTGTCCACAACTGTACATAGATTTGTGGAAAATAGCTATAATCGAGTGTCAAGATATTTAGTTAACAGATATACTGTCAGATTCAAGAGATGGGTATGACATCGGAACAAAGAAAATGTACCCTGTTTTATTAAATTAAAGAGTACACGAATTCCGATACTTCAAAGATTTTATTATTTTAGATTTTTTTAAAGACAACCATTGTTTCAGTTTTATGATGCCAATATACTTTGCAGTAGTGTTTAATTTTCAGAACACCTAAGTGCAAACTTAAAAGTTATAATATTCCCTATTTAAAAATTCGGAAAATTACAATTAAGCACTATTTTCGTTCCGGTAAAAAATAATTCCTTTAAAAATTTTATTGGTTTGTTTATCAGTCCATTGAAAAAATATTGACTGTTTTAATCTCAGTATAAAATTAATGGCATAAACCAATCCAGTATAAACAGGCTACGAAAAGACTGTCTTTCTTTGTTATATAAATTTACATAAATTCGAACTTGAAAAAAGATCATTTGTCCAATGTCTATCAAAACCATGGCTATAAGTTATATACGATAGCTTAGTGAAATCTTATGCGATGACATTTTTGGTGAAATATTATGTTGTGGCAGGGGCAATGTTACCCATGAAATAATAATAATAATAATAATAATAATAATAATAATAATAATAATAATAAAATAAAGCAAAAAATCCAACTGAAGGCTCAAAGAATAAGACGCTATGAAAAAAGAGCAAAATTTTACAGACAAAACAAGATCTTTCAGACTGATACAAAGAGATTTTACAGGGAAATAGGTAAAAAAAGAATTGAAGTGACAGTACCCCCCAGAATGGAAGAAGTCACACAGTTCTGGGAAAAGATATGGGCTTGCCCTAAAGAACCTAGCAAGGAAGTACATTGGATTACGCAGGAGATAGAACGAATGAAGAATAAACCCGAACAGACATGGTCTGGAATTACAGAAGATGATGTTAAATTTGCACTAAAAAAAGCACACAATTGGAAAACTCCAGGTATAGATAAAATTCCTAACTTTTGGCTATATTATTTAAATGCAGCGCATAAAAAACTAGCCAAAGAACTCCAAGAAATGGTTGACGATCCCACTAAAATTCCTGCATGGATGACAAAAGGAATTACATTTCTTCTACCCAAGAATGGTGACACAAACAACCCGAAAAACTACAGACCAATTACATGTCTTCCGACAACATATAAACTATTAACATCTATTTTAACAAAACAAACATATTTATTCTTAGAAAGAAATGACATGATACCGCTTGAACAAAAAGGGTGCAAACGTGGCTGTTATGGCTGTAAAGACCAATTGCTAATTAACAAAATGATCCTGGAAAACTGCTACAAGACAAAGAAAAATCTTAGTACTGCCTGGATAGACTACCGAAAGGCATTCGATAGTGTGCCACATGAATGGATTTTAAAGACTTTAAATATATACAAGATATCGCCCGTCATCATCAATTTCATCAAACAGTGCATGTCTATATGGAAAACAACCCTTTACCTCAACCATATAAATGGAACCTATAAGTCTGATGAAATGAACATCAAAAGAGGTATATTTCAAGGTGATTCTTTATCTCCCTTACTATTCTGCATATCATTAATAGCACTAACCAGTCAACTTAATAAGACAGAATGTGGTTATAAAATAGGCCAAAAGAAAATAAGCCATCTATTTTACATGGATGACTTAAAGTTATATGCTAAGAATGATAATGAGCTGGAAGGTCTTCTGCAAACTGTAAAATGCTTCAGCGAAGACATTGGAATGAAATTTAATTTGAATAAATGTGCTAAAGCTACAGTTTTACGTGGATCAATACAAGAAACATCCTCAATTAGCTTAGACCCTGCTGTAACAATAAAAGAATTGAAACCAGAAGAAGCTTATAAATACCTAGGTGTAAATGAGAGCGAAAACATTCACCATAAAAAAATGAAAGAAATAGTGCGTAAAGAGTACTATAGAAGGCTACGAATGATATTAAAAACTGAATTAAATTCACAGAACAGAGTTATGGCCATTAATAGCCTTGCAATCCCAGTTGCCAATATAGCTTTAACATCTTAAACTGGACTCTAAACCACATCAGGCGAATGGATGCTAAAACAAGAAAGCTTCTTTCTAAGCATAAGATGCATCATCCAAAAGCTGATGTAGACCGTCTATACATGCCCCGTAAAGAAGGTGGAAGAGGTCTTATTCAGCTGGAATTGTCATACAAGACAACTATTGGCTTACTAACATACATAGAAACAACAAAGGATTGGATGATACAATTAGTAAGGCAACATGAAGAAAGAAAGAAAAAATATTCAATAATAAAAGAAGGCAGTAAATACAAACAAGATTTACAGTTAGTAAATTCTGTAGAAAAGCAAAACAGAAGCCAAGAACCAACTATTGCGGCAAAAAATATGAAAATAAAAGCCAAAGATAAAGCTCTCGAACAGATGAAACAGCGCTGGCAAGACAAACCTCTGCATGGCCAATATCCAGTACGTGCCAATAAATCCAATGTTGACAAAGTTAATACTCATCGATGGTTGCGTGCATCTGGATTAAAGTCTGAAACTGAAGGATTTATACTTGCAGCACAAGACCAAAGTCTTTTCACGAGAAACTTTCAGGCAAATATTATGCATAATAATATGGATCCAAAATGCAGGTTTTGTAATAAACACCAAGAAACAATAGACCACCTAATCTCAGGCTGTTCTGTGCTTGCCCCAAACGAATATAAAAATCGCCACGATAGAGTTGGGCAATATTTACATTGGGCAATGTGCAAACATTATGGAAAAGCTGTAAACAAACACTGGTATGAACATCATCCAGCACCGGTAACAGAAATAGAAGATGTAACCATTCTATGGGATTACACCATCTACACAGACAGAAAAATTGAAGCAAACAGGCCAGACATTATTGTTAAAAACCAGGAGAAAACTTGTCTATTAATTGATATGGCGTGTCCAGCGGATTGTAACATAGCAACCAAGGAATTTGAAAAACTGTCAAAATATAAAGACCTGGAAATTGAAATAGAAAAAATGTGGAAATTGAAAACGAGAGTTGTGCCAGTGATAGTAGGTGCACTTGGAATGATAAAAAATGGAACAAAACAACACATTGAAAGAATCCCTGGAAACCCCAGCTTAAGAGATATACAAAAAATTGTCTTATTAAGTACAGCCCACACACTAAGGAAAACGTTATCTATGTAATGCTGGGGATGATAGGGAAGATAGAAAAACATGAAATGGAGTCATAACAACACGCCACTACCTGCCTTAGGTCTCCCCGCAGACTTGGTTGGTAGTGAGACCAATGCAGAAATCGAAATATGATGAAAAATGACATAATAATAATAAAGGAGAATGTGCTGTAAAACAGAAAAAAACAAGTGAAAGAGGGAATGTCTTCTAATAACCAAAATGCTGTTATGCTGTAAAGACTTTGAAATGTTAATGTACAGAAAGTTAATTTAGAAATACAATTAGAAATACAATCTTTTTGTAAGTATACAAAGGATATCAGATTACTAATGAAATAGTAATAATTTGGAACTTTTAAAGAGAAATGGGTTTTGAACTATAAAAATCGAGGTTAAAATTAAGGATGTTTTAATATAGAACTTTTTAAAAAACAAGATACCAGTAGTTTACAAAAAAAACAAACAAAAAAAACATCAGAAAAATTAATAGCAGGGTGATAAAACAATAGCGTTTCTTTGTAAACCTCGAAAAACCAATCGGTGAAAAATATATTGTTTATTCTCGGAGAGTTGAAATTGTATTGGAGGAAGTTGGTATGGTCAAGCTAGTGGGAGAAGGCAAAATCAGGTTGTATTTCAAGACCACTGGTCTCTATTTAAGCACGTGTTTGCGTGAGCACAAACAGAAGAACTAGGAGACGGGTCGACGAGAAGAGTCAAGAGAAACACCGGGAGACTGGTCGACGAGAAGAGTCAAGAGAAACACCGGGAGACGGGTCGACGAGAAGAGTCAAACGAAGCACTATGAGACGGGTCGAAGAGACGGGTCGAAGAGACGGGTCGACGAGAACAGTTGAGAGAAGCACCAAGAGACGAGTCGATGAGACGAGATGAGACGAGAAGAGAGTAGGAGAGAAGAGTTGAGATTCGACTGTCTTTGAATGCAGTCGAACTGAGTTGAGAGACGTCAGAGATTGAAAGAAAGTGTCCGCTGTGTGTTGCTGATACTGAGAGCGAAGAAGCGAAATACCGCCGCTAACATCTAAAAATTGCTACTAATACTGTTATTACCGTTACTACTACTGAGAACGGTAACTTCGAAGGTTGTAATAGTTGCGCTATGAAGAGACCAAAAAAGGTTAAATGAAGATCACATCTCTCCTTTGCCGAAATTATTCGAAGTATTTGTGTTTTATTTGGTTATTGTTCATATGCAAGAGGCATTCAACTTTGTAAAACAAGAAATATTTTTTGTGTGTATGTTTGTTTTTGATATATAAGAAATTCTTTTGTCCTTCCAAAATCGCATCGACTACATTATATTTATTTGTCCGTTAATTCTCACCCGACGAACACGCAGTTGGACCAACGGGGAGCTTCCGGAGTTCTACGATGTGATGACCGCTCTCCAGGATAAAAAAAATCACTACATGGCTGGAGGTGGCATAGAATTGACATTGGGAACCGGATACATGTATCTAACCTGTAATACTGGACAATACCGAGCCAACTGCCGGTCTGTTGGAGTGTGTCGGTCCAGTGGGGTGAGAATACGGTGTTACAATGTATACTCTAAATTTAATGATTGTTTTTTTTTAAATGAAATTTACAAGAAATTGCCATTTCCAAAATGAATGCAAAAAGAAGGAATTATAGATGTTTTGGAATTAATTTATAAAACTTCAAGATTATGAAGAATTAACTTACTCGTATAGAAACGAAATTGGGTCTGTAATTTGACAGAAAATCCTCGTTTTACTTGTATGAAGATTATCATATTAAATTCGATGATTTTAATGTATTTCCACTGTCAACCGTCATCCAAATTTCAGATGAACCATGAATCTATCAATATTAAAATCTGTTTCAGTGCGCCAAGGTAAAATGTTGCCAATAAAAACGTCTTCCTCTCCATACAACGCCAACCATTTGATGTAATGTCAATTATTAGACGTTATTCGAAGGAAACCATATAAACAATCTCATCAATGTGTTACTTGTAAAACTGATTAAAAATGAAGCTTAATATAATTATTGATTTATTTTGAAGTAACGAGGCGCAATTTTCCCAACTGTTTACATTTAATGAAATATTTTAAAGATTTTAGCGAAAGTATATCTAAAAATAAAATGAATTTAAATTTTCATACCTCATCTTATAATTAACGTAGTTAAAGAAGATTGTTTTCCAATACCACTTATTTAATAAACGGTTATTTTTTGTTAGTCATAAAATTTCTACGGTGTGCTTTGATAGACGAGGATTTTTCATACTGAGTTAACTGTTAATATTCTGCTTATTTACTTTTGTTTTAGAGGAAACGGAAACATTGACGTCACTAAATATATAAATAAAAGAATAGATTAGTTAACAAAAATACATGTATATTTTGCATTAAATATTGTTATAGTTAATGTTACTGAATTAAAAGCGTTCATAATTCGGTACTTTCCAACTAATATTTTTCTTGCTTTCAGTGAGAAGTTCATAACATAGTCGGGCGTTCATACACCAGCAGCCATGAGTACCCGACAATGTACCTCTAGTATTTGAACAAGTAGATAAAATACATATTTAGAATGAAGAGATTTGTAATCGTTGACTTTTAGATGCCATGTTCTTCCAGAAGGTGAATTTTCATGGGTTTCCACAGCCTTCTATCACTTATAAATTTCAATAGCTTGTTTCTTTTCCATCCTTGCACCCATTCATTTATTCTATACAAAGAAATCTTTACAATTTACTTTTTATTCTTATATGAATCAATACTAATCAATGAAATAGTATTTTCTATCTAAATATTATATTAAAAATAATTTATAAATTATAATTATGGTAATTACGTTATCAATGAGACAGTCCATGAGTTGCTGTGAGTGAATTGATCTGCTCAGTACATATTTCTCTTTCTGTTTAGAAAAATCAAGTCCCGGTTTGAGGAAACTACAACAGATGTTATTAGTAACGTGGAATTTTTCTATTACTGCTCATCTTTATAGAAAATGAATCATGCACGTTGACAGTTCAGATTTTTAACTTTATACTTCATTAGACCAATCTAAATAAAATTGGTGAAATGCATATGAAGATGACGTTGTACACCGCTCGCATTAAGTTTCTACAATAACTTGATCTCGACTCAATGTATAAATTTTATGAATGTTATGAAATCATTAATATTCATGTCATCCTCTTTTTGCTGTTTATGCAAAAACACAGCTTAAAAAATATTGTTTTGAAAATCTGTTTTCACATTTAAATTGAGTAAGTACTGCAGACAAAGAATATAATTTTTTAATTTTTAAAATTTTAAGGTGATGGTTTAGTTTGTTAAATTCATTGCAAATTATAAAATATACGCAGAGCACGTGATAATGCGTATTCTTACAAAATACAAAATTAATTAACAGTTAATATTTGCTGCTTTCTTTCCTTCTTCGACAATGGAAAAATCTGGTGGGGAGGACGGGTAGCAGTCTTTCATCCACTACTCACAACTTCCTTTCATTCAGATGAGCTTACCTGACTTTCTTATTCCCACTATTTCTTCTGGTACTGCTGATATTGCTGGTGTTGGTGCTGGCTTCCTTTCCGAGACAGACTTTTGGTAGGTGCCCAGCGGCATTGCAAAGTTAATAGTGTAGACGACGACCCTCCACTACCTCTAAAATCTTCTAAATGAGACAGGTAAAAGTATCACCATGAATTTCTTATCATCATGATCTGCAATATATAATCTCCTGTTACGATTCCTGCTTTACTTGCCACGGCCGAAATGCCGTTGAAAAGTTCACATTTGGAGAAAAACACCCCAGTCACTCTTCTGTAATGTCCAAGGGCACTCCATGCAGCTCAATCTTTGTCTTTCTTGTTCTGATGTTCTCAGTTAGCAGTCGTACTGATTTTCTGGTCAGTACTCTACCTCCCGACATTTTGGCCTCATCCTCATTGGCCATCAAGATGTCCCACATAACATTTGAACAGTTTATCATGATTTTTGGCTGTATATGGAGGTTCTTGAGAGCCTTCTCCACTGTGTCCCTGCTGCTGCCAATAAGCCTCCGTGTTTCCACGTCGGTTGTCAGCAGGGAGATTACTCGTGTAGTAATGTTTTCCATGGCACCAAACATCGTTAGCAACTCATTTCCAATGGTATACGGCACATCGTATTCTTATAGACTGTTTTTTACCTGGGGCTATCCGAAGCCCAGACGGAAACTGGTGACGGTACCGATGCTGATTGTTGTGCGGAGTGTCCTGCCATAGTTGAGGGATTTTCAGGCCAGCACACACACAAAAATTGAGCAGAAAACAGCACATAAATGACAAAAACATTACTAAGTGAACAGAAATTGGGATTACTTTCGTTTAAAACAAAAAATGCTGAAAGTATAGAATTGCAATGAAGCTGTTATCAAAAATAAATAACGTTAGATCATTCAAACCCAGTTACATCAGATTTTCTCAAGAGACCAAGTGACTTACCTACCAAAAGAAAATGAGCAAATAGGAAACCGCAGAAACTGTAGAAACAATTTTCATCGGTTAAAATTAAATCAAAATTAAAAATAAAAGGTTAGTCTAAAGCACTTCAACGCCGTGTAAGGATTAACAAGCTTATCTCACTATAGTAATTACGGCAAAGTAGTAAATCTGATTCTCACTGGGTGCGTCATATTTCCTCCTTTGTGCTACACCTAAGCTACGCTTAGGAAATCTTGGGTTATATTTTTTAAGATGTTTTTCCAACCTAAGAAAAACTGTACATAGAGGGATTAGTTAGGACTTCATAGAGAAATTGTGAAATTATGCTGACTATAGTAGGAACAGTAATTAAAAATGTGCTGTTTTTGTGTTAGGAAAATTCTAGTATGTTTTAGTCAGTGACTGTAGAACAGAAGATGACCGGCCTTCACCAGTGCCATATTTGTACAATAAATATTGCTTAGCAAGAGAGATCAATTACGTCTGAGTAGTGAGCGAGATTCTAACTGGGTAATTAATAATTACGACCTTGTGGCATATCGAAGCTTCACTTAGTAAATCACTACTATAAATTTCGGAGGTGATCACTACTCAATGATCATCTAGGAAAGAAAGTATGATGTTTTTTTAGAGTTCCAGAACAGCCAATGACACCAGAAATATCAACAATAAAACTTCCTCACCCACCGGAAATGTTTGAGAAGTGTAACATGAGTTCTACAAACACAGCCTTATGCTAGACTGAACTAATCTTAGTATTTACCTTTTGCATTCTCTTTTGTTCGTTTTCAGCCCGTGGAAGTCTATATTTGAAATATCCTGCACGGGAAGCATAATTGTATAAATGCAAGAATGTGTTTGTTTTAATCAGTTATGCATCAACCAGTTAACATACGCCCAAATATACACGCATGCACGCACACACACTCACAAACATTCGAGTATATATATATATATATATATATATATATATATATATATATATATGAGTATATATATATATATATATATATATATATATATGTGTGTGTGTGTGTGTGTGTGTGTGTGTGTGTGTAAATAATTAGAAAGAAAACGGGGACGGAGTAGGAAATAATATTAGAATAATCTAGAAATAAGCAATCTCGAAACCTACGCCGCTAATTTTACTGCAGAATTAAAAAAAGTCACAATGAAGAGGTCAGAACCCAAGATGCATTGTACAAAAGACGTTACACTAAATTAGAATTAAACTCGAGATAGTGTGACTTTCAGCTGTACACCTTTGTTTCTGGTTAATCACCCTAGGACTTAAATGTAGGTTGTAAGACTGATTCTTAATCTTTTATTCATGATGCTGAAGACAGACAGACGTCAGACACTGACACAAACAATTTTAGATTCTTTTCTCTTCCATTTTCATTGCTCTTATCACCTTCCTGTTCTCATTTCATCCTTGCTCACCATTTTGTTCATTTTGAAATAAAGGAAGCATGCTAAATGTATATACAAAATGTTTGACTGTAAAACCTTCTTAACTCCCTATGTTGTGCGGACTTTCGATTATATCTACAGGCATATAAATGTTATTGATGTTATATATATATATATATATATGTGTGTGTGTGTGTGTGTGTATGTGTGTGTGTGTTTGTGCTTGTGTGTGTGTGTGTTTGTGCTTGTGTGTGTGTGTACGTGAGTGTGTTTGTGCATGTGTGCTTGTGCACGTGTGCATTTAGAGTGGATAACAAAAAATACCATAAATTAGACAGGTATTGAATACAAAGCACTGGATTTAAAACTGTGTTTCGATAAAATGTTTATAGATGATTCATAACACTAGTTATATTTGCATACACATTACATATACTAAATGTAGCGGTTGTTAGTGAACAGATGCAATATTTCTTAAGTTTGTTGATTAAAACAAAATTGATTTTTTTTAAAAATTATAACTCATATGTGTTATTTCAAATTGTTTTAAATTCAACGCTTACATTTTTATTGCTAATCAACACAATTACGGTTTATTTTTTCATATTGTAATTAAAATTTAAGAACATAAAACCCCGTAACGTGAAGTTAAACATAATTAATTTAATGATTACTCAACTGAACTACGGCAAAATGTTCCTTTTATATATTATTTACATTATTCGGATTTTTGCCATCATCTTTATTGCCATATTCACGACGCTTTGGCCGTTGTACGCTCTGATCTTCTTCCGGTTGATATATGTTGGTGATATAGGTCGAAATCTACAATGGTCGAAACGTCGTGAATGTATCAATAAAGATGAGGACAAGAGTCTGAATAGTGTAAATAATGTAAATAGTTGCAGTACCTCATCTTAGAAATATAGATAGCTATTCCTTTTACATTTGAATAAAATACTTACAAATAGTATTACTATAGTCATGGTGAGCGTCATTACAATCAAAGTTCTTTGTGTTTAAAGTGGATTATCTCTAAACTGGAATTTCATTAATAGATGACAAATTAATAAGTGCTGACTGAAGATAACATTTAATTCTTTCATAAAGATATCAAAATGGAAATTTTTATATGATCTATCTATTTAATTGTCTGCATTCGATAATTGTATCAGATGTTTGGAAAAGAATATGAATATCCGAAAATAAAAAAAAAATTATAAGAAAAATGAACTCGCCAGTACACTTGAACTATGAAGAGAATGCATAAAAGTAAATTATTTTTGCTAAAATGCTTGTATCTCTTTCGCTCAAATATATATACGTTTTAGATATGTTAGTACTTGAAAAAGTACTAAGATACCTTAAATGTAAAGAAAAGAATGATTAATAAGCCGTTTATCAAGTAATCAAATAAACAAAATAGGCAAATTTACTCGTCGTGAGTATGTCGTATTTCTAAGTTAAAACAAAAAATTATTTAAAAAAGGAACAGAATTTAAATCGTAAACTATTTCGCTTTTCCTTGAAAATAATTATACAGTTTTCAGAGTGATTTATTTCTTTGTATATGTTTTATTTTAAATTAGATTTTATCAGAAAAACTGAAAATTGTCCCAGACTATTGAAATTTATTTTCTAGATATTAAATGTTTAATCGAAAAAGCCTGTACCATTTTCTTGGTGATATTTTGAAAGTAAAGTAAATAGAAACAATATTTCTGGGTGTTTTAAAAAAGAGAACGGTAATATTATGAAAATGTATTATTAAAGGATATTTTAAAAAATATCCGGAAAAACATGTAAATATGGTTATTTATAGACATGTTTTTATAAATAACATATCAAAATGTCTGGGAAAACATTTAGGTATGAGTATTTACAGACATTGTTTTTATAAATAACATTAAAGTATTTGAGAAACATATAGGCATGATTATAGACACCTTTTGATAAATTATTTGGTAAAATAAATGTTGAAAAATTTATTGAAATCCAAACATTAATTTTTAATGATTTTACATTGTGGATATGTATGTTGAAACTATAGCTTTTCCTCATCAATGATTTAAAAACAGTAAACAATTTTTTTAAATATTATTATACTCAGTTTTTAGAAGCAGTACAAAATAATTTATCGTTATTTTGCCCAACCTCTATTATTTTAATGGTATTATGTGCCATGAAAACGGAATTATCTTTTACATAAAATAGACTTATGATGAAAATCTCGTAAATAAAACTAACCTGTTACATGTAACTTGGAGATATGGCCCTCATTGTTGCAATAAATTTCATGAAGGACACAACGTGGTCCACTGATGATCAAATAGGCAACTAGATCATGTGAATTTTATTTTAACGATATATGTAGTTTTGGAATAATACGATATGTCTAAAGTATGTTGCTCACAGAGAACTAGTTATAATTTTCATGCTAGTAAAAAATAGCCAATATTTACATTATATCTTAAGTTTTTCATATCTGCTCATGCCAACGCTCAATTTGCTTAGATGTTTCTGTGTATATTCGAGATTCTTTTAACCTACTTTGAAAATTACTTTAAAGAATTGGAACTTCGTTAACTTAATATAATAAAATCTACTTATCCTTCACTTTTTTGAGGTTCAAAGAGAATATAGGTTATCAAAAATATTTATAAAACTCTAGTTACTGGCAACAGGTAAAAGTGATGGAAATTGTAAGCATCATATTCTTAACCAGCATCACCTTCAGTTATGCAGCAAATTTGTGAGAAATTCAAAAGAGCTTAAAATATGTAAATAAGTAAATTTTGTATCATTAGAATTTTATTTGTATTAAATAAAATTCAGTAGAAACAAAGTTCTATGAAATTTCCTCAAATAACGTAAATTAGATAATTTATAAAATTAGTTAAACAAGCAAACATTAGAAAAATTAAGAGAACGTTCAATTTAAACTTATTCTGAAATAAATAACCAGATTACAACACATTTGTTAATTCCAGTCTGATAGTTTCAGGTTAATGTATTTGGTAAAACTACAAATAGATAAAATGAAAACAAACATAAAATCTATCTGTGAATAATATAGATTAAATATAAAATTTAAGGATAAGACATATATGCTTATTGCCTTCGAAATAAGGACCTATCGGTTAAAGGCATAGCACAGAAAAAGTCTGAGGTAATAAGCAATTATAGGGAATATTACAGCACTCAGCAAATTCAAAGTTATCAAAGACCCACAAAGAAAAATCAATTCAGCAAATTGATCTAACGACAGATACGAATAAGCCTAAAATAGACAGAATGAGATATAATGAAAGAAAAATGTTTACATAGCTAGCTAGCTAGAATTATTTCTATATTCGTTCTAATGGTCGAAACAGTTGATACCAGGGTTATGGACTTGACCTTGGATATTCATTTCTTCGACTTCTTTTTACGTAATGTTTTTTCTGCTATTAAAGATTCACATGGTAGAAGGAAGCAATGTTTTATAATTTTTACTGATTTTTTAGTAGAAGAAAGGAACTGAGCGGCAAAGAAAAAAAGATAACGTTTAAAAGAATATTTTTCGTAAGCATAATGAATGCGTGGTCCTGGAAGTTTTACTGGTGTGGGATAAATTATTCCTTTTTTAAATTCATTTTTTTTCTTTAAAATGTTTATTTTTTAATGAATGACTTTGGCCGTGTGGAGGTTTTTCCATTTTTCCTAACTTTTTTTCTCTTCTCTTTCATTTTGTGTTTTACTGTTTCTATATTTTCCTTTGCTTTTTATTAATTTTTGTTCTCGTTAATTCTTTCTATATTTTTCAGTTTTTATTTACCGTTGGAACTTGTTCTTGTTTTAATCGTTCTATATCTTGAAAAAAAGAGACAAAACGTAAGCAAATAAAAAAAGGAATTAACAAGAAAAATTATCTCCTTCCCTCTGTCCATAACTACTTTCTTCCACATTAATCGCAATACTTTTTCTTCCTTCTTATGACGTTCTATGGGATATCCGATGAAACCAAACGAATGAAGGGAAAAAATGATGCAGCTAAGGCGGGGTTAATCGAATCTTGAGCAAAATAGAGATTGAAGTAAAAAACAAAAAACAAAAACAAAAACAAAACAAAAAAAAACAAATATTGTCAATAATTTTCATTTTCTTTTCTTATCGGTTTTAAATTTGGGACGCTTAGCATAAACATTATAATCTATTTTGTTGCTTACCTCCACACTGGCATTGTCATTGTCGTTGATGTTGTCGTTAGTTGTATTGTTGACTGGCTTTTGACAAATGCTTACTAAATGTATACTTTATACAATTACTATTTCCAAAGAAAAGGAAGTTGAAGTTGCGGGGAGGGGGCAAAAATGAAAAGGAAGAACAGTAATGATAAACAAAACGCAATTTTGTTGTTTTTATTAATTTTATTTATACATTAGCATTTATCAATCATATTTCTCTTAACTATTACAACTGTTGAAATTACTCCTCAAATTACAGAAATCAAGTAGAAAGAGTAGGGGGAACAAAATGAAGACGATTCCAAAGCTCTTGTCCTGTGCTAGTCGCTAGCTTTTGAGTTCTCTCTTTATTGGAAGTTCATGTTTATGTCTTTATTTTTGCCTAGTTTGGTAGACTTCAACGAATATATATGGCGACGATGCTTATGATAAAAAAGTGGGAAAAAAAAACTCCCATAATCTTTTCCTAACATTTTTTACGTCTTCATATTTCTTTTTATTATCTAAAACAGAAAATGCTAATATCTCATTATGAATGACTATCAATTGTTTACATTTTTTTCTTTTTTATTTCGAATGTCGAATTTTTTGTGAACTTTTGGGCCATCTTTTTTCTTGTTTTGTTTTTTTAATTTTCATTTATTTCTTGCCGGTGCTTCTGTGTCAAGGAAGGGTAAAATGGTAAGAAAGAAAACTGAAACAAAACCAATAAACTGTTTACTTCCATATTTTTTGCGTTGTTCCCCCAAAGAATTCCTCACTTTCTTCCCAATTGCTAATTTCCTTTTTATCTGGAATTTCTTTTTCAAAATATATATTCTCTTCATTCTGGCAATATCTCTACTTCGTTTGCATTTTCTTTTTCCTTCTGTTTTCTTTATTTTTTGCTCGCCGTCTTTTTCAGATCTACCTTATATTGTTTTTTCCTTTTGTTATTCTATTTATTCTGTTTATGCATTTATATTTCTTTCATTTCAAATTTCCACTTTTCTTTTGCTTTCATTTTTATTATTCATTGTTCTACTTTCTTATTTCTTTTTTATTCTAAACTGATTGATTTTCTTTTTCACTGAATCATTTGCTTGTTTATTCTTTCTAGCTGAGTGATTAGATTTTTTTATTCTAATCCTTCTTTCTCAGTTCTCTACTTATTGTTTTTCACTTGTTTCGCGATTTTTATCTCCTTCTATTAATTTTTGCTTTCTTTTCTATCTCTCTTTTCTGATAATTCTTTTTTTCCGTTTTTCGATTTTACTTTGTAGTGTTTGCACTTTCTTTCATTCTTTTGTTTTTCACTTTTCACGTCTTCATTATCATTTTTATTTTTGTATATTTCCACATTTACTGTTTTTCGTTAATACTTTCATCTCAGCAATGTCCTCTTTAGTCTATTTCCGATAGTATTTTTATTTACATTGCATCATTACTAATGTGAGATTTTAACATTTTGCTCTCCCCTATGACAGACTGCTATCAAGTTACTTTCTATGATGTCGCTCTGGTGCACTCTTCTCATCTCTCATATGACCATCTCCATCGCTACGTTATCCTGAGCAAGGCGACCGTGAAACCATTCAATTTGCCAATTATAATATCAGAAGCGCACTTAACAACTTATTTCGATACCAGATATTAATATATACTTACTATTACTTATTATTATATACTTACATACGCATTATCAGACTTTTCTTCCACTCTCTCTCTCTCTCTCTCTCTCTCTCTCTATATATATATATATATATATATATATAGACGTTTTCGTACGCACTTTTCCGTTCAGAACAAGTGTCTAAGGTAACGTCTTAGTAAATAATCATTACCACTTAATAAAATTGAGAGAAGAAGAATTCAATTTTACAAACTCAGTTTTATTAAAAATAAGGATTACTTGACAAATGCACACAGGTCTATATGCTAACAATTGGTAACTTGAAATACTAAAGAGTAAATTTATTGACTTCAAACACGGCCTCCGTACGATTTCGGAATCTTCTGCACATCTTCTGGACTGTCTCGTTGTTTAAGTTGGTGAATGTTGTCATAATCCTTGCCTACACTTCATCTTCTGTATTGAGTACTTTATAAAAAGTAATAATTACTAAAAATAGTAATTATTACTTTTTATAAGGTGCTTAAAGTACAGTTTTTATAGATATAGAGTTATTATTAGTTTTGTAACAAGAATATATGTGACTGCAAATCAAAAGCTTTGACGTTTTGGTGCCAAGTGCATCATCATCAGGAACACTGCCTGTTGATGATGCACTTGGCACCGAAATGTTAAAATGGGACCTATACGTTATTATTATAACTCTCTCTCTCTCTCTCTCTCTCTCTCTATATATATATATATATATATATATATATATATAATTTAATATTTATACATATATATAATTTAATACATATATATATATATATATATATATATATATATATATATATATCTATATCTATATATATATATATATATTATTTAATTATTTAGTTTTTGGTCATAATAAAATTAGACCAGTACACAGTTGTATTAAAAAAGTGTTCAATACAATTATATTGTAGAAATTTTGAATATTTTTTTGTTTGTAAACGAGTTATTACGCGATCTAGGTTTCTACCATGTCGTGTCTTCAGGCAATTTGCAATAACTGATTTTGCCGTTTTTTAAGTACGCTCACGTAACGGGGATTTTTTTGGAACGCTCATCTAGCGGGTACTTTTTGAACGCGCAATTTTCAAAATTAGAAGAAATTATAACGTTTTCATCCATAATTCTTGATCCTAATATGTATTTTGTGGTAAAGTTACACTTAGTCATAATATATATATATATATATATATATATATATATATATATATATATTCGAATTCCAGCGGTCATGTGTATAAAAAATAAGAGTTAAGATATGCAATTTTCTTCGATATCCTGATGAAACCTATAAGATTGAAAGCTTGGTCGCAAGTAAGTGATGAACTTTTGTTCTTTAATATATATATATATATATATATATATATATATATATGATTACAATTACAGAAAAAAACAGTCGATTGGAGTATTTCTTGAAGAAATGTTTTTTTAAGGTAAACAGTCCGTAATTAACGTGTTTGATAACATGGAATAGTGCATTAATAGTAATAAGTAAAACAAATTTTTCATTCTATATTTTTTTAGAAGGAACATGATAAGGAAATATTTAAAAATGAAAAAATTATATGTTACGTGTTTCGTCCTATAAAAGAACTTCACTAGACAAAAGTAATGTTCTCGTTGATGAGATTGTATCTAGGAGGAAAGGGGAATTATAGACGTAAACAGTTAGGATTATGTGTTATCACGAGAGCTGTTTCGACTTGAAGACATACTCATCTTAATCAACTTTCTAAATATCACTATTCAGTAGTTTTATAACCTGCGTGCCCTGTGCTAATTCAAGAAAGTGCTGCTGCTTTTCCAAACTTTTATGGAAAATGATGGACCTTTAAATGATAGTTCTTTTAATGTTTTTTTCAGTCTGTGTTATATGGTCGTTCATACAATACAAATGAAATGTTATTAATCCATCTGTTATAGATGGCAAAACCATGTATATAATATTTATCGTCTATTTCTTAAGCTATTAACTTGGGCTGTTTAACTTTTATATTAATATCAAGTTCTTTGATTTTTGGATTAATAGAGACAACAAAAATCTATGTCGTTATCAACGACGCGAGCGAATAATTCTTGCTTTAACATTAAATGTTACGATTATTAAATATAAGACATTTCAACAAGTAAAATGTTATCAAATTTTAACAGTTTAGAACCGGAAAAGTTATGAACTTCTTCGCCAAAAATAAAAATGCACGAAGAAGACTCTGAAATCAGTTTATTTTCTAAATATGTTCACCTTAATAACATCCGCTTTTCTTTAAAGTAACATTTTTAAATTCAAGATTATAAGATTCGTTGCAATGAATGACTAATTCATTGTGTGTTGTTTTGTAAATGATTGCTTTGCATGCACACATTATGAAGCGCTGGTAAAGAAGGCCAACAAGATGAAGCGGGGGTCTAAAACAGGTCTAAGACTGGATATTCTACGTTCACGATTTTACTAATATAACCTAATGAATTAACACTTTGATTTTGAATTTGGTACCAAAGTAATTATTGATTTCATTCCCTGGGTTGAGTGTTATAGATCTACACTCAGTGGGAACAGGGTGAGCAATAATTAAAAGACATGGACAGCGGAACGACAATAATCTACTTTAATTGATTAAATAAAGAATGCAGTTTGAAATTACCGGATCGACAGACAACCACGAAAACGTTGTAACAACAAAGATACAAGGAGTATAAATAATACTCTTGATAATAATAATAATAATAATAATAATAATAATAATAATAATAATAATAATTACCTTCCTTCTCACCAAAAATGGTGACACATAAGTCACTACAGTTCAATAACATCGACTTACAAATTGTTGACATCTATTCTGACAAAACAGACATATTTCTTCTTGGAAAAAATGACATACTACCTCTTCAACAAAAAGAGTACAAACATAACTTTTACGTAACTAAAGATCAATTACTTATTAATAAAATGAATTTGGAAAAGTACTTCAGTGCAAAGAAAAATCTCAGTACTACCTGGATAGACTATTGTAAGGCATTCGTTAGTGTGATCCATTCCTGTATCTTAAAGTTTTAATTATATACAAGGTTTCACCCGTCGTCATCAGTTTCATTTCAATATAGTAAACAACACTTCACTTCAAACATAAAAATAGAATTCTCTAAATCGGTTGAATAAACATCAACAGAGAAATATTTCAAGGTGAATCTTTGTCTACCTTACTATTTTGAATATCTCTAACTAGCCAATTTAACTGAACGTAATATGGCTGTAAAATATCTCAAATGAAAATAATTAATCTATTTTACATGATGACTTAAAGTTGTATGTTAGAAATGACAGTGAGCTGGAAGATCTGAAAACAATAAAATTTTAGCTTAGACCCTGGGATAACGATCAAAGAATTAGAGGAGGGGTCGGCAACTCATTCGATCCCGCGGGCCGGATCGTGTGATAATGACGGGTTGAGGGCCGGAAGAAGGCTTTTAATGAAAAATTAAGGAAAATTACATATATAGACCCCTGTCAACCTTATATATATATTTATTTTATATATTTAAAGCAATTAATATTAAGAACTGAATCGAATTAGCAGAACATAATTATGGCCATTAATAGCCTTGCCATACCAGTGTGACACTATCTTCCGCGGGTATATTTTCTTTTGTTTGGTTTAATACAACGGAGAGAAATTAATATTAGTAGTATTAGTTGTGCTCTATTGTAATTCGCGATGTGTGCTTATGTAAAAAAACTATTTTAATACTATCATGTACTTGTAAAATCCGGGGAATTGATAAATTAGCTGACAATTTGAAGGAAAGAGAGAAATATAATTTTCTTTCTTTTTCATTACAGTTTTCTTTCTTTTTCATATACGATTCGCATTATTTTGCGCTAAGTGGAAATTCGACAAAATGGCCGCAGCCATAATAAAATGTCAGAATTTGCTTGATGAGGTCAAGTTAGGTTAGATCTCTCAACAGATGTTTCCTGAGAACAGAAATTTGTGGGAATTGAAAAAGCTAAATATGATGTAATCGAAAAGAAGTGAGCTGTTGATATTTCATTCGTCGAGCCACGACTCACCCGTAAATCGAGTGGGTGGCAAACTATCTCATTGGTCGAACGCTTTGAGTCGGCCAAATCCCCCCGAGAAGATTAGGGATAGTTATAAAAATCGAGTTGGAGTGAAATTGTAGTCGAAATGTAACGACTGTGGAAAAAGGTTCCCAACTGGGGAGTATGACCATCGGCTGGTCGCCTACCATAGAAATTATGGCTAAAGAGTTAATGTTGAATGAAGCCTGACGCCGATTAACTTAAAGATTTAATGTTGAATGATGCGCCTTCGATAGGAATCCCGAAAGAACCTTATTGTTTTAAAACTTATTTGGGAGAATTAAAATTTCTGATTATTCTCGACAAAAAGCCAGCACTGCTATGAGAATAATTTATAGAGTTGAGAGCTTCCAGGTGACAAGGATAAACCAATCCCCACACCGCCGCCGTTACGTCGCCGCCATTAGCCACCTCTGTGATTCAGCAAATTCCGTTAAGCTCCGATAAGGACCCGAAAGAACTTTATTGTTTAAAAGCTGCATAGAGAATTGACAGCTCTGGTAATAGAAAACATGTGTAAAATCTTTAAAAAGAAATTGAAAAGATCTGATATTTTAACGAAACTTGGAAAAGACACACGCATTTAAAGATTGAAAGCTCTGATATTTTTTTAAGCGAATCCTCTCTCTCTCCGTTGTAAACTGGCGTTCCGACAATTGTACTTTCCGCTTTTTGTAATTAATAATTTTTTTTATAAGGACTTTATTCGCATTATTATTTTTTATAAGGACTTTATTCGCATTATTATTATTATTATGTCATTTTTTCATCATATTTCGATTTCTGCTTTGGTCTCACTACCAGCCAAGTCTGCGGGGAGACCTAAGGCAGGTCGTGGCGTGTTGTTATGACTCCATTTCATGTTTTTCTATCTTCCCTATCATCCCTAGCATTACATAGATAAAGTTTTCCTTAGTGTGTGGGCTGTACTTAATAAGACAATGTTTTGTATATCTCTTAAGCTGGGGTTTCCAGGGATTCTTTCAATGTGTTGTTTTGTTCCATTTTTTATCATTCCAAGTGAACCTACTATCACTGGCACAACTCTTGTTTTCAATTTCCACATTTTTTCTATTTCAATTTCCAGGTCTTTATATTTTGACAGTTTTTCAAATTCCTTGATTGCTATGTTACAATCCGCTGGACAAGCCATATCAATTAATAGACAAGTTTTCTCCTTCTGGTTTTTAACAATAATGTCTGGCCTGTTTGCTTCAATTTTTCTGTCTGTGTAGATGGTGTAATCCCATAGAATGGTTCCATCTTCTATTTCTGTAACCGGTGCTGGGTGATGTTCATACCATTGTTTGTTTACAGCTTGTTTGCACATTGCCCAATGTAAATATTGCCCAACTCTATCGTGGCGATTTTTATATTCATTTGGAGCAAGCACAGAACAGCCTGAGATTAGGTGGTCTATTGTTTCTTGGTGTTTATCACAAAACCTGCATTTTGGATCCATATTATTATGCATAATATTTGCCTGAAAGTTTCTAGAGAAAAGACTTTGGTCTTGTGCTGCAAGAATAAAGCCTTCTTCTTCTTCTTCTTCTTCTTCTTCTTCTTATTATTATTATTATTATTATTATTATTATTATTTTGGTGCCATCACGACCGTCGACAAGAACAAACATCACAACGAGCCAGCCCCGGGTATAAGGTGTCACACCAGTGGTTCAATATAGTGTCAACATCTTAAACAAGATTCTAAATGACATTTGCCGAATGGATTATAAGACAAGAAAGTTTCTTGATAAGCATAAAATGTATCACCCAAATGCTGATGCAGATCGTCTATACATTCCCCGTAAAGAAGGTGGAAGAGGTCTTATTCAGCTAGAAGTTTTGCATTTAGTAGATTCTGTAAAATATCAAAACACAACTGAAGGAAACTACAGCTGCAGCAAAAATATGAAAAAGAAAGCCAAAGATACAGCGACTGAACAGATGAAACAAGGCTGGCAAGACAAACCTCTGCAGAACGTTCTAATATAGCCGATGTTGATAAATTTAATACCAAGGTGTTTTAACTTTCAGGCAAATATCATACATAATAGTGTGGATCCAAAATACGGGTTCTGTTACAAATATCAGGAAGCCATAGACAATCAATTCCTACTTGCTTCAAATGAATATAAAAATTGTCACAATAAAGTGGGGCAATATTTACACTGAACAATTTGTAAACACTTTAGAAAAGATGATAACAAACTCTGGTATAAACATGGCCCAGCACCGGTTACAGAAATAGAAGACATCACAATTCTATGGGATTACACAAACTTCACAGACAGAAAGATCAAAGCAAATAGGTCAGACATAACTGTCAAAAACCGAAAAGAAAAACTTGCTTACTGACTGATATGGCTTACCCAGCGGACTAATATAGTAACCAAGAAATTTGAAAAACTATCGAAATATAAAGACCTGAAAATCGAAATAGGAAAAAAGGGGAAATTTAAAACAAAGATAGTACCGGTCATAGTATATGCGCTTTGAATGATAAAAATGTAATACAACAATTTGAAAAAATCGCAGCTCATGGGAAATAAAAATTGTCTTGATAAGTACAGCCGACACACAAAGAAGAACGTTGTAGCCATAACAACACACCACTACCTGTCATAGGTTTTTCCGCAGACTTGGTAGGTAGTTTGGCCATAGCAGAAATCGAAATAATAATAATAATAATAATAATAATGACAGCAGTAACAATAACACTATTTTTGGCAAATATAATACGATGTACATCATCATATCGTCACAAGCAAGGCATTTTACTGCCACTGTACAGGGGGTTACATTGGAGAAAAATTATAAAAAAGAGTGACAGGTTATAGGGGGTGTCAGGAAATGGGTAAGAGAAGGATGAGAATACTGATGAGAGTGGAGTGGACGAAGAAAGGAGCATGTGAGCAAGGATGCAGGTTAGTGAAATAAAATATGACTATTGACTTTACATTTAAATTCTTGGAGATTGTAGCTGTCGAGGATCAAGTAAATGGAAAGGAATTCCACAGACGGGAAGTGCAAGAAAAAAAGCTGATGGAGTATAATTTGCGTTTACATTTTATTGGTTTCACAGTAAAAGGGTGGGACCTAGTTGCTAATCTTGTAGATCGAGTAAATTCATATATAGGGGGCACCAGTTCATCGGAGCAGAAGCCGTGAAAGTATTTGTAGAAAAGACACAGGGAAGCCGCATTGCGCCGGTGAGAAAGGTCAAGTCGGAATCAAGCACATTACAGATTCTCCATTGGATTTTGTCAAGGACCCCTAGGTGGATAGCAGGAGCACCCGACCAGATATGGCAGCAATATTAAATGCACGGGCGAGTGGTAGATTTATATATGTGCAGAATTGTTTCAGACGGGAAAAACTTCCTGGCCCTACACAGAGAACCGACTTTCTTAGCAGCGGAATTAGTTATGGATTCTATGTAGTCATTCCACTTTAGATCTGTTGTGAGAGTTAACCCGAGGAGGCGCAGTGTTTTGCTTTTATTGAGACTAGCCTGACCATGCTAATGGTGGGTAGAAGCTGTCTGTGATGGTTAATAGATAGCAGCTTCGTTTTGGAAGTATTAAAATTCACGACCCATTTCTTACTGCAGCGCCACGGATTGGAGGTCTTTTTCAAGCTTGGCAGCAAGGTTTGCTTTGTCAGCCTCGGTAGATATTTGATCGATGCGAGAGTTAACCGTAATATCGTAGGCGTATATGCCTACTTGGGATCTTATTACATCTGGGAGATCGTTAATGTAGATAAGGAAAAGCATAGGACCTACAATAGAGCCTTGAGGGAAACTCGCATTCGTATGATAGTATTGGGAGGCATGACCGTTCAATAGTACCTTCATTGTGCCATTTGAAAGAAATGATCGGATAAGGTCAAACAATCAAAAGCTTTGGAGATATCTAGGTCAACTGTTCGGGCTTTGCCGTTCTTATCGAGAGTCTGGTGAATATATTCTGTGATGGCCGTGAGCATATCAACAGTAGACCTGGTGAAGCGGAAACCATTCTGTTTGTCAGAGAAGAGTATGTGGGCTGTGAGATGTTGAACCACCTCGGCGTTGATGATGGCTTCGAACACTTTGCCAGAAATCGGTTGGAGGCTGATAGGGCAATAATTAGAGGTGTCAGAGTTTTCACTGGTGTTTTTATATGTTGGAACCACGGATGAGAATTTCCAGCAGGCAGGAAAGCAAGAAGCAGAGAGGCAGTAGTTATAGAGTTTGGAGAGAACAGAGGAGAGTTCAGGGGAACATTTCTTCAGGACAATAATTGGGATTCCGTCCTCGCCGCTCGCTTTATGGTGATCAAGCTTTGAAATTATGTTCGAGACCACCTAGGGGGTAATGTGGATGTCATTCAGTTGGGCCTCATTTTGGGGTGGGATGTCGGGTACAGACATTCCAGATGAGTTCAGTGTCGAGTTGGTAGAGTATCTGAGAGCGAAACACTCAGCCTTGTCTGTTGTAGAGGTAAGGACCAGAAATTCATTGATTAGAGACGGGGATGAGGGTTTGCTTTTGTTTAGTGCACTTTTACTGAGCCTCCAGTAGTTTTGGAACCGAACTTACGGGATACTATGCGCTGTTTCATTCAGGCTGCAAACAGCAGGTTAGCTTCTTTAAGTATCTTCTTGCACTCATTGCAAGCATAGGCAAAGAGGCGCCTGTTATGGTCTGACGCGGGACTCCGATAAAGCCGGAAGAAGTGATTTCGATGGGCGATGGCGGCGGAGAACCAAGGGGATGAGTGGAATTTAAGTCTCAACTCCCTGGCTGGGATGAAAGCTTCGATGCCAGCATTAACCAAAGAAGAAACCTCAGCCGCACAGTCTTCAACAGGAAGACTAAAGACTTTGTTCCAAGGGACGTCACACAGGAAATTGCGGAATGAGTCCCAATCGGCTCTTTGGTAGCAGTAAGATATTCTGCTAGTCTGAGGTTGTTGGGTGGAGTGGGAGTGGAAGGACTTGTTAACGAAAACCACTGCATGGTCAGAGTTTCCACTACTCCTGTCCAAAAGAAGAGGGAGGAGTGTGAACCGGGTGATAGTAGGGTCTATCTAGTTCAATTAAAGAAATGAAGAAAAAAAAGAAAAAAAATTTATTAAGTTTTAACTTAGTCGGAAGAAGTCTTCAAAGCCGGTAGTTTTGCAGTACCCCCAATGCCCGTTAAGGAAAACACAAGATAAACGAAAATCCTTTGAAAGTGCCGACTCACTTTTTAAATAAATATAACCACCGCTATAAAAAGGGGAAAATATAAAATGTGTTGTACAGTAGGCAACTAAAATAGATTGCCAAAATTACGAAAAAAGTAACTAAAAGAAAACAATAATAAATTATATATATATATATATATAGCATTTACGATAAAATTGAAATTACGTTAATTTGCAAATAAAAAAATCAGATAATGTGTAAAGAATTAAAATTCATACTAAATGTTATAAAAGAAACTTTGTTTGAATATAACTAACAATGGAATAAAAATGCTTTCCACTAATTTTGAAAATTATTACCACATTTGTAAAAACAACAGAAATGTTACGCTTAGATATATAAATAAACTAAAGTTATTCATTGTATACCACGACTAAGGATAAGTAAACATGTACAAAAATTATAGAATACGTATATTAAATACTGTAAATAAATAAAATAACATAACTAAAATATCATAATATAATAAACAAGAAAAATATAATATATTATTAAAATTAAAAATAATAAAAAAGCAATCGAGACTCTCCTTGACATCGCTTTCTTAGAACCATGAAAAACACGTCCGTTTACTCAGACATCAGCGTTCCGAAAAAACAATTAATCGTATTATTTATTTATCAAATGGATAATCAATGATTTATATTCTAACAATTTACTTTTCTTTTTAATCAATGAAAGTGGGGATATTTAAAGAAAGCTGATCTAAACAAGCAATAAAAATTAATGCGTTAGAAAACGGACTCCCCGTCAACTTAATATTCGATACTCGCAAAAATGTCAGATATCTTACTCTTTCTCTTGTCTCCTGGAACTAATACAGCCACTGTTTGATTGTTTTTCGAAGCAATCAGACTGTCT
Organism: Ascarosepion bandense; assembly: GCA_037127315.1. Classification (NCBI taxonomy): domain Eukaryota; kingdom Metazoa; phylum Mollusca; class Cephalopoda; order Sepiida; family Sepiidae; genus Ascarosepion; species Ascarosepion bandense. The sequence continues at coordinate 1,302,187 of JBBBDQ010001780.1, read as the reverse complement.
GCATGCTTTGCTTGGGAAGAATTATCTGTCTGAATCTTGTAATTCCAATCCGTTTTATCTTGCTTATTTTCACGAACAGCTTCTGGTTTGTGCTCATTTGTAGTTTTTTACTCAATTCACTTTTACAATTTTCTTTAAATTTGAACTATCTCTACTTTAACAATCTTTCACCCACTCATAGAATTGACAGCCTTGTCCTTTCCTTTTTGTTGTTTTCATTTTTTTTTAATTGGTTTGTTGAATTTCACCGTTACATTATTTCTGTGCTTTGTACGTTCATGGCTTTCCTATCCTTTGTAATATTTATCCTCTTATTTTCCATCCTAACCCCTGTTCTACCATCCATGGTCATAGTATACTCACTGTATTCTGTCCACCTCACCTTCAGTATGTCCTCTTCATGCAAAATTTCCAAAACCTTCTTTCTTCAATATGCTCTAGAAATCTTTTTGATTCTAAGTGTCTAATGTTCACACACGCCGTCCATAGCATTTCCGGTTTCCTTCTTTAGAACAATGTCTGTGTTACCTCAAGCTTCCACTTTATTTGAGGAAATTTTATATCTTTCACAACATTACGTAACACTTCAGCTTCCTTTTTAATAATTATTTCTAGTTCCTCTTTTATTACGAATAATTGTTTTTTCTTTTTAGGTGTCTATTGAAAATATGTCTTCGCTATTTAGTCTATCTGTTTTTTTTTTGTTTGTTTTTTTTTGCTTTTTTCTCCGATTCATTCTTTTTCCCTCTTTTATTTGCTATTTTGTCATTGCCGGTAGACATTAATATACTTTCGCATGTTTTGTGTACCTATATTGTTATTTGTTCAGTTCAACAATGGTTCGTAATACCACATATAGATATTGCCTCTGCGTTAATCTATCATTAGTTTCTGTTGTTTAGTCATGTCTCGATTATTATTATTATTATTATTATTATTATTATTATTATTAGAGAAGAGCGTGATTTAAGAAAAGAAAAACAAAAGACACATTGTTTGATAATGTTCAACCGTATTTCGACAGCATGTCTGTCTTCTTCAAGTTATACTGAAAAAAAAACGAATGTAGTGGTAATACATTAAAACGAATGCAACGCAGCCAACGTAAACAGAATGTAACTGAAACGTGCTTAATATAATAGTGCTCGTGCTCATCTTGGAATTTTATATTGATTGATTAGTTACTAAAAGAAATTAATAAAAAAGGGTGTAGATTCTGGATATTTTTTCCGAATGTGCATTACAAGGTTTTCGTCGAAATTGCAGTCGTTTGTAAATGCTCCGAAAGCTCCGTTGATGTTGTGGTGATACCGAGCAAAAGCGATGGACCGGATGCTTGCGCTTTCACGACCAAAAAGCAAATGACCAAAAGTCGTCGCTGCGCCGCCAGCTCCGCGCAGATGTTCCGGTTGAAAAGTAAAAATTAATTAAATATTAAATTTCTAGTTTGCGAGCCTACGCGAATTTTATTTATCAACCAATGGGAAGCCCAGAACCAGATACAAGTGTGAAATCCCAAATGAGCTGCTGTGATCCAAAAAGAAGATATAAAAACGGATACAGAAATCATAGACAGGCAGACCGACTCGAGGAGAAGAGAGTAATTAGTATCTACCTTGATCAAGTCAAGCTGTTTACTACGCTCGCCTCCCTTACCTCTTTCCTTCTTCCCTGCCTCAAAAACTACTTACTGACCTAAGGAGCGAATATATCAAAGACATTCCTTACTTACACGCTCCTAAATTCCTAAGCATTAATTCTCTTTCAGCATTTTATTGCCGTGAACATTTTAACGTCCGTTGTACTCATATTAAAGTATCACATTAATTCAAAAAACAAAATCTGCCGAGCGCATTTATATTTTGCGGAAAGTTCAAAATGAACATTCCTCCCTGCCAACGCATCCACAATTTAAGCATGAATTATCTTGTCTGCTTCTATTGCCACTATAATGTCACTTTATTGTGTTTGACATTATACCTGTAGCTATTAGATTTTTATCTAATATTTCCGTTATGCGACCCATATAAATCAAGTCAATTCTATCTCAGATTCAAAGAAAATCATCCCGATTTCTTCAGACGGTGGCAATTTTACTGATACTCATTTAATATAAGCCGCCCATAGTATCAAACCTGTCTTGATTTATGTGTCTTGCACAACGGAAAATTTAAGTAAAACATTCAATGGTTATCGTAATACAAATTGAGGAAAGCAACTCCTTAAATTTTGTCTTGGTGGATGAATTTACAATGAATTTTTCTTGTAAAAAAAAAAGAAAAAAAAAGGTCTACTCGTGAACTACTCAACCAAAATCGATGTTTCTTTAGTTGTTAACATTTTAGGGGCAGCATTAACGTAATGTGGCGTTATTTTGCGAATAAAACAAATAAAAATGCGCCATACCATCGGTTACTTTGCCCAGAAGTTACAGGATCGGCCGTCATTAGTTTTTATTCCATGATGGGAAATCTTATCATGAATTTCAAATGAAAACACAGAATCACTTTTAAGTGCTTATAAAATACATTTTAAGGCTTTCTTACTATAAAGTCGGATCTTTATGATATTCAGACATTTTAAACTTGATGCATACCGAATATTTTTTTTATAATCATGTGGCCCCAAGCAAGGCATTTTACTGCCACTGTTGTACAGGGGATTACATAGGAATGTTATGAGAAAGAGTGACAGGTTACAGGGGGTGTCAGGAAGAGGATATGAGAAGGAAGAGAATACTGGCGAAAAGAGCATGAGAGAGAGGATGCAAGTTAGTGAGACAAGAGATGACTATTGACTTTACATTTGAATTCTTGAAGATTGTAGCTGTCGGGAAAGCAAATAATCGGAAGGGAATTTTACAGGCGGGAAGTGCAAGAAAAGAAGTTGATGGAGTATAATTTGCGTTTATATTTTATTGGTTTCAGAGTAAAAGGGTGGGGCCCAGATGCTAATCTTGTGGCTCGAGGAAATCTATATATAGGGGTCACCAGTGAGCTATGTTCATCAGAGCAGAAGCCGTGAAAGTATTTGTAGAAGAGACACAGGGAAGCCACACCGCGTCGGTGAGAAAGCTACTGTATCCTAGCTGCTAAATCGGGATCGATTACATTACAGATTCTCCGTTGGATTTTGTCAAGGACACCTAGGTGGATAGCAGGAGCACCCGACCAGATATGGCAGCAATATTTAATGCACAGGCGGATGGTAGATTCGTATATGTGCAGGATTGTTTCAGATGGGAAAAACTTCCTGGCCCTGCAGAGAGAACCAACCTTCTTAGCAGCGGGAACACGAATACTAACCCTAAGTTTGAAATATACCTAATATCCTCTGTCTAACCCTGTCTTGTGACTTGTTGTGTACATTTTTTATTTTATTTTAATTGAGGTTTGTGACTTTTTTTTTTATAATCGTTTCACCCCGAGCAAGGCATTTCACTGCCAATATTGCGCAGGGGGTTACATAGAGGGGAAAATGGAGAGAAAGAATGGTTAGACATAGGAAATGTCAGAAGGAGGGTGATAGACGGGTAAGGATACCGAGAATGAGGGTTGGGTAGATGGTGAGAGTGTTGGGAGAATAGATGCAAGTTAGTGTGATAGGAGGTGTCTATTGACCTTACATTTAAACTCCTGGAGATTGTAGCTGTCGGGAAAGCAGACATATGGAAGGGAATTCCACAGGCGGGAAGCGCGAGAAAAGAAGCTGTTGGAGTAGAAATTACGGTTTTACTGTAAAAGGGTGGGACCTAGTTGGTAATCTAGTATCTCGTGTAAATTCGTACATAGGCGGCACCAATGATCAAAGTTAATCGGAGCAGAAGCCGTGAAAGTATTTATAGAAGAGGCACAGGGAACACAAGTCACGCCGGTGGGAGAGTGGTTGCAGCCGGTCTGCCAAGTCAGTATCGATCACGTTACAGATTCTCCGCTGTATTTTGTCAAGAAGACCGAGGAGAGTATCAGGGGCACCCGACCAGATGTGGCAGCAGTATTCAATACACGGGCAGATGGTAGAATTATATATGTGCAGGATAGATTCAGACGGGAAAAACTTCCGGGCCCTGCACAGAGAACCGACTTTCATAGCGGCGGATTTGGCAATGGATTCGATATAGTCATTCTATTTGAGGTCCGCCGAGAGTGTAAGGCCAAGGAGGCGTAGTGTTTTACTCTCTAGGAAGCAAGCCTGTTCCATGCTAATGGGAGGTAGATGCGGTTGTTTACGGATTGGAGGTCCTTTTCAAGCTCGGCAACGTGGTTTGCTTTGTCGCTCACACCGGGTATTTGATCGAGGCAAGAGTAAATTGTGGTGTCATTGGCGTACATGCCTACTTGGGATCTAATGGCATCGGGGAGATCATTAATGTAGATCAGAAAGAGCCTGGGACCTAGGATAGAGCCTTAAGGGACGCTCGTATGGTAGTTTTGGGAGGCATGTCCATTTAATACTACCTTCAATGTGCGGTGAGAGGAATGACTGGATGAGGTCAAACAAATGTCCAGTTATACCGTAGCTCCGCAGTTTGCATAAAAGGCCAGCATGCCAAACTCTGTCAAACGCTTTGGAGATATTCAAGGCAACAGTTCGGGCTTCGCCATTCTTGTCAAGAGCCTGGTATATGTACTCGGTAATGGTCGTTATCATATTAGCAGTAGACCTGGTGAAGCGAAAACCGTACTGTTTATCCGAGAGAAGCCTGTGGGACGTGAGATGCTGAATCACCTCGGCGTTGATAATGGCTTCGAAACTTTAATTAGAGGGGTGTGAGGGTTCGACAGGAAGCATATAGGCAGAAGGTATAGAGTTTAGAGAGGACAGAGGAGAGTTCTGGGGCACATTTCTTCAGGACTATGATTGGGATTCCGTCACCGCCGCTCGCTTTGTGAGGGTCAAGTTTTGAGATTAAGAGTATTACTGAAGCTTTTATAGAGATTTTTTCAGTGCCTTGATTGTTTATTTAAAAAAAACATAAACGACATACTTAAAACATAAATATAATATAATAGACATTTTGAGTAAAACGTTCCGTTAAAAAGACGAGGCGCACAAGTGAAGATATTTATAAATTAAAACATATGCCGGCATTAGAAAAGGTAAGAAAAATACGCCAATATTTTAGGGTTTCCAATATTAAATCCAAAATCATTTAATTATTTTAAAAATAAACGCGGACAAAATTCATGAATGAATTATGAATACAGGATGATTTCTAAATTACTTTTTATATATTTATACATTTTTACCTGCCTATTTTTAGTGTGTGTCTCGTTAATCCTATTTAAACCAAACTATGTTGAGAGTCTGAGAGGGAAACAGAAACACACACACACACACACACACACACACACACACACACACACACACATATATATATATATATATATATATATATATATATATATATATACAGAATTCTCGATTCCTGGTTAACTTATACTTTTTAGGAAGGGCTCCAATGTCCACCTGGTTGTTTATGTCAGCAAACATCTTCCTCTGGCTAGGGTAAAATTCTTTTGAATCTTCTAATAATTTTTACAAGTGCCTCAGTTTCTCAGCTGTCTTTTCTTTCCCTAACGATCCTCTTTCTCTCCTGACTGCTCCTTGCTAGACAGTATTTCAGATAATATTGACAAGGACATTTTCTCTCTCCTGTTTGCTAATATATTTGTGTTCGATGACTTCAATGCTCAACATGCCGAATGTCACTAACCTTACTAGTGTCCACACTCTGAACTTCTCAATCACTCAGTTTCCCACGCGCATCAGCAGTATTTCTGAAGGTATTCCATTCTAAAAATCTACTTTATATCCCTGACTCTTGCCATGTCATGCAGTTCTGTCCTTTTGGCAATTCCAATCAAGCTGTAGTTTCCATTAATATCACTTTCTACACCCTCTCATCACAGAAACCTCTTACTAGCAGAATATCTTACTGCTATCTAAGAGCGGACTGAAAACCTTTCCGCGATTTTCTTTGTGATGTCCCGTGGAACAAAGTATTTAATCTCCCTGTTGAAGACTGCGCTTCTGAGGCATCCTCCTGGATGAAAGCTGACATCGATGCTTTCATCCCAGCCAGGAATTTCAGAATTAAATCTCATTCATACCCTTGGTTTTCTCTTGCTTGATCTACCACCATTGTTCACAGGAATAACTTTTCCAGCTTTACCGGAACGACGCGTCTGACTACAATAGGTTCTTTTTTGTCTCTGTTCGTAATGAATGCAAGTGAATCCTAAACAATGCTAAGCTGTTGTTTACTGGTATGAAACAGTATATAGCATGCCTTAAATTTAGCTCCAAAGACTACTGGTGGTTTTGAAGAAGTGCTTTAAACAACACCAAATCCTCGATCTATCCTTTACTCACTAAATTTGAGGTCATCACTACCACAGCAGACAAGGTTGAGTGCTTTGCTTGTAAATTCTCAACCAACTCCTCATTTGACTTGTATGGGGTATACACACCAGAATTCTAACCTAGAACTGAGGCTCAACTGAGTGACGTATAAATAACCCTCTCTGATCTCTAAAATAATTACTAAGCGGAAGCGACAAAATTCAAATATCGACCCAAAGAAATTTGCCTCTGAACTTTTCTCTGTTTTATCCAAACTCTAAAACTATTGCCTCGCTGGTTCTTGTTTTCCTGATTGTTGTAAGTCCTCCTCTGTATTTCCTGTCTTTAAAAACTCAGGAGAACCATCTAGCCCCTTTAATTATCTACCTATCAGCCTCTTATCGATCTTTAGCAAAGTGTTAGCGGCTTTATCAATGATGAAGTGGTTCATAACCTATTCTCTGGTAAACAGCATGACTTTCGCCACACCAGGGCTACCGCTGATATGCTAGCGACCATCACCGAATACATGTGTCAGGCTCTTGAGAAGAACGGTCAAGCTCTAGATATTGCCTTGGATATCTCGAAAGCGTTTGACAGAGTTTGGCCTACTGGCTTCTGCGCAAGCTATGGTATCACTTGACGTTTGTTCGATTTAATCCAATCGTTCTTATCAAAACAGCGTAATGAAAGTTGCATTGAACGGGCATGCTTCCAGATACTAGCATACGAACGAGGGTGTTTCTCAAGGCTCTATTCTAGGTTCTATGTTTTTCCTGATCTTCATCTATAATCTTCTTGCTGTAATCAGTTCCCAAGTAAGCATCTACGCAGATGACAACACCATTTACACCGGTTTCAATAAGAAATCTACCTGGGTTTACAAAGCAAACCTGCACTTGCAAAGGATCTTCAATCCGTGTTAGACTGGAGTGGCTGGTCAGTTCTAATGCTTCCAAAACAAAGGCTGCTCTCCTTTAAACACCATAGAGAAACTTTTCTACCTTCCATTAGTATGAATCACTCTAGTCTCGCAAAAAATAAAACACAGCGCCTCCTCGGTCTCACTTGAAAGAGTGAGGCCGAAGAGGCGGAGTGTATTGCCAATGGAACGACTACATCGAATCAACAGCTACATCTACTGCTAGAAAGATTGGATCATTGTGTCGGGCCAGGAAAATCTTTTCGATAGAATCCATCTTGCATCTATACAAATCTACCATTCATCCGTGTATTGAATATTATATCTCATCGAGTGCTCCTGCAATTCACTTTGGGGTTCTTGACAAAATTCAAAAGAGGAACTGAAATGTAATCGATCCCAATTTGGCAGCTCGACTTTAGTCGCTTTCTCACAGAAGGGATGTAGCATCCCTCTATCATTTCTACAAATATTATCACGGCTTCTGTTGTGACGAGCTTATCTCCTTGATGCTTCGTCAACACGAATTTACTCGAGATAGTTGATTGACAACTAGGTTCGTAATATCCCATATAGATATTGCCTCGGCGTTAATCTATCATGAATTTCTGTTGTTTAGGAAAACCAGTCAAATGTAACCGCCACATACTCCATCAGTTTCTTTTTCTGCACTTCCCGCTGGTAAAACTCCCTTCTGTATACTTGCTTCCCTAAGAGGCTAAAATCTCCAAGAGTTTAATTGCAACATAAATTGCCATCTTATCTCCTTAATTCCCTTCTTTCTCTTATCCTTTCTTCGGTACCCACTGTACGTTGTTCTTTTTTTCGCTCTCCTCCCATGTAACCGGCTGCGCACCAGTAGCAGTACTGTCCTGCTTGGGGTGAAACAGTTATATATATATATATTTGAGGAGGTGTTAGATAAAGACAGCTGTTTGTAATGAGGAGTTAAATCGTTTCATGACTTAATGACCTGTTGCGAATATTTTAGTATTTTTAAGAGAGACTCACTTTTCTCATGACTATCTGGGAATTGTCATAGATTGAAAAGTACATGATGAGTAAATCTGTGTAGTTTACATGGTTCCTGTGAGTTTTTAAAAATCATTTCGTCCCAAAATTACTAAAACGCAAGGAATTACTGAGTGTAAAAGAATATGAGAAAAATGATTAAGGACAGAAAGCAATACAAGAACAGGAATTCAGAAGACAAATGATACCAATTGCTATTGCATTTAAATTTTTGAAGATCAATGTTGATTAGAAAGCCATAGTTCCATAAGCAAGAAATGCGAGAGAAGAAACTGTTACTATGGAAGAAACGGTTTCAGCTAGCTATTTCAACTCTAAAATGGTGAAACCTAGCTGCCAATTTATTGCGCTAAAATTCGTAATTTTGAATGACCAAAGAGGAAAGTTCATTAGAACAATTACTATGAAAATATTTATAGAAAATGCAAAAGGAAACTACATTTTTGTGGCGAGAAAGTAACTGAAACCGACATGCCGATCAGGATCTTTAACATTGCAGGTTCTTCTTTGAATTTTATTAAGGATTTCTAAATACAGAGCATTATCACCAGAGTAGATGTGAGAATAATATTCAATGAACGGACAAATGGTACACTTATAAATGTGTAAGATTAAAAAAGAAATTGCCAAGCACGACACAGTGAACCAACTATTCTAGAAGCAAACCTAGCAGACCACTTCATGTCAGCGGAAAACGTTAGCCCCAGAAGTTGCAACGAGTCACTCTCATGGAGGTTAGCATTAGCCATGCTTATGGTAGGAGGTAAAAAAAGTGTCTCTAAAAAGACTGAAAGAGAGCCGTTTCGTTTTGAAGGGGTTGAAACTAACAAGTCATATTTTTGCTTCACTTAACAACAGTTTTTAAGTCATTTATGAGATAAGCTGCCAATTTCAACTTATTGAGCTTATTTTGTGGAAACGTTTAGAATTATTTCGAGAGGACATAAAGAGGTGTCTTTTTAAATCAGAATCATTATGTTCGTACATCCAGAAAAGGGATTCATGTGCCCTATAGCGGATGAACATGTATGAACTAATTAGGTTTTGGTTTCACCTGGTATTTACGAGAAGACCCAACTACGTCAATGCCGGCTTTTACCTAAGAGGAAAATTCAGTCAAAACATTCTCACTAGGAAGGTTTAAAATTTCACCCCAAGTAACACCGCGAAAAAAAAATCACGATATGAATATCAATCAGTGCGCTGGTAATAGAAAAAAGTTTGTGAATAGGAAAATTATGTCTAATAGACGACTCAAAAATATCAACAGATACTATAGCGTGATCCGAATTATGAAGAGAACAGAATTGCGATGCTTGATACGTGCTAAAGCGTGCCCATCAGACTTATTTGGGAAATGAATAAGGAAATCCACTATTTGACTGAGAGACTTAGCAACGGCAAAATTGAAAAACTTAATAGCGGCAACATTAGTAACATTAACATGATTTAGCCATTTGGCATGATGAGCATTAAAATCTCCAAATACAAAGATTTTCGTGGATGAACACCGAGAGTTATTTCTACTCTGACAGATTCTTTTGTCTAATATGTAGAGACCTGAGATGAAGAGGGCGATAAAAGAAAAATAAATAGCTAACAGAGTATTATAAAGTAAGGCGAAAGCACATGAAAGAATTACCAGAACACCCAGGTGATTCCATTGCCATTAAAAGATTTTTCGGATGTAAACACTAAGGCCATACGTATCTATTTTTTTTAATCATATCACCCCGAGCAAGGCGGTAACGCCACTGATGTGCAGGGGGTACGTAAGAGTGAAAAGATTGGAAAAGAGAAAGCCGGAAACCACATCCTAAACAAGGAAACAAGGAATGAGCTACTACACCTGTTCAATAGACGTGGGTGGAGTGTCAAACCGGGCGATAGTTCAGTCTATCTACTCCAATTGAAAAAAAGAAAAAAGAAAAGAGTGAAAAGATTGGAAAAGAGAAAGCCGGAAACCACACCCTAAACAGGGAACAAGGGATGAGCCTCTACACCTGTTTTTTTCAACGTATTTGTAAAAGTTTTTAAACTTCTTCAATAATTTTAAAAATCTAACCGTTTCCTATTGTTACCTAATGTTTTCAATATGGTATAATAATTTTTATTAATTTATCTTTCAGATAAATTAATTTTCTGAAAGTTTGAAATTTTCAAATTTTACGTAATAAATCTATTGCATTTTTGAGATATTCAAACTCCCGGAAAATATTGAAGACCCTAAAATTTTTTAATATCTATTTGTATTCTATCCATACCAAGTGGTTTCAACATGTTTCACTTATTTTAATTTCTTTATCGTAAGGATGAATTAATTTTCTGAGATTCTGAAAATTTCAAAATATACCTCAAAAAGTATAGCTTTTTAGTTGCTTTCTCATAGTTTTTCAACGTATTTGTAAAAGTTTTAAACTTCTGTAAACCTCCAAAAATGTTTTAAAATCTAAGCGTTTCCTATTGTTACCTAGTTGTTTTCATCATGTTAGAATAATTTTAGCTGATTTCGAATAGCTTTTCAAAGTATTTGTAAAAGTTTTTAAACTTATCCAATAATTTTTTAATATCTAAGCGTTTCCTATTATTACCTAATGTTTTCATCATGTTATAATAATTTTTATTAAATTTTCTGAAAGATAAATTAATTTTCTGAAAGTTTGAAATTTTCAAATTTTACCTAATAAATCTATTGCATTTTGGAGATATTCAAACTCCCGGAAAATAATGAAGGCCCTAAATTTTTTTTAAATATCTAAGTGTTTTCTATTCATACCAAGTGGTTTCAATATGTTTCACTTATTTTCAATAATTTTTATTTGGTTTCGCATAGTTTTTCAACGTATTTGTAAAAGTTTTTAAACTTCTGTAAAGTATTGAAAACTCCAAATTTTTTAAAAAATCTAAGCGTTTCCTATTGTTACCTAATGTTTTCATCATGTTATAATAATTTTTGTTAATTTATCTGAAAGATAAATTAATTTTCTGAAAGTTTGAAATATCAAATTTTACGTAATAAATCTATTGCATTTTTGAGATATTCAAATATTGAAAACTCTAAAAATGTTTTAATATCTATGTGTTTTCTATTCATACCAAGTGGTTTCAACATTTTTCACTTATTTTCATTAATTTCTCCTAAGGATGAATTAATTTTCTGAGACTCTGAAAATTTCAATATATACCTCAAAAAGTATAGCTTTTTAGCTGATTTCGCATTGTTTTTCAACGTATTTGTAAAGGTTTTTAAACTTTTCCAATAATTTTTTAAAATCTAAGCGTTTCCTATTGTTATTTAATGTTTTCATCATGTTATTATAATTTTTATTAATTTTTCTGAAAGATAAATTAATTTTCTGAAAGTTTGAAATTTTCAAATTTTACGTAATAAATCTATTACATTTTGGATATATTCAAACACACGGAAAATATTGAAAACCCTAAATTTTTTTAAATCTCTAAGTGTTTTCTATTCATACCAAGTGGTTTCAACATGTTTCACTTATTTACATTAATTTTTAGTTGATTTCGCATGGTTTAACTACGTATTTGTAAAAGTTTTTAAACTTCTGCAAAATATCGAAACATCCAAAGATTTTTTAAAAATCTAAGCGTTTCCTATTGTTACCTAATGTTTTCATCATGTTATAATAATTTTTATCAATTTATCTGAATGATAAATTAATTTTCTGAAAGTTTGAAATTTTCAAATTTTACGTAATAAATCTATTGCATTTTTGAGATATTCAAACTCCCGGCAAATAATGAAGACCCTAAATATTTTTTAATATCTAAGTGTTTTCTATTCATGCCAAGTGGTTTCAACATGTCTCACTTATTTTCATTAATTTATCCTAAGGATAAATTAATTTTCTGAGACTCTGAAATTTCAAAATATACCTCAAAAAGTATAGCTTTGAGAATAGACACTACGCTTTGATCCTAGCCTGATAGTAAGGTTGTGAAGAAATGTATAACTTGGGTAGCACTGATTGATCGGTCAATGAATACTGGATGTTTCCATATAAGAAAATGAATAATATTACTATTAGAAATTAAAGACCATATTACGCTCTGATCCTAGTCTGATAGTCAGGTTGTGAAGAAAATTGTAAGCACTGAATGCTCGGTCAATGAATGCTAGATGTTTCCTTATAAGGAAATGGATAATATTACTATAAGAAATTAAGAGAATAGATACTACGCTTTGATCCTAACCTGAGTCAGGTTGTGAAGAAAAGTGTAACTTGGGTAGCACTGATTGCTCGGTCAATGAATGAGAGATGTTCATCATAAGGAACTGGATAATATTACTATTAGAAATTAAGAAATCTGATAATATGCTTGATCATAGTCTGATAATCAGGTTGTGAAGAAAAGTGTAACTTGGGAAGCACCGACTACATTATCGATGAATGCTGGATGTTTCCTTATAAGGAAATAGATAATATAAGTATTAGAATTTCAGAGAATAGCTACTACTCTTTGATGCTAGCCTGATCGTCAGGTAGTGAAGAAAAATGTAACATGGGTAGCACTGACTGCTCGGTCAATGAATGCTGGATGTTTCCTTATAAGGAAATGGATAATATTACTATTAGAAATTAAGACAATAGATATTTTGCTTGATCCTAGCCTGATAAGTTGTGAAAAAAGTGTAACTTTGATAGCACTGGCTGCTCCGTAAATCAATACTGGATGTTTACTTATAAGGAAATGGATAATATTACTATTAGAAATTAAGAGAACATACTACGTTTTGATTCTAGCCTGATAGTCAGGTTGTGAAGAAAAGTGTAACTTGGGTAGCTGTGATTGATCGGTCAATGAATGCTGGATGTTTACTCATAAGGAAATGGTTAATATTACTATTAGAAATTAAGAGAACATACTACGCTCTGATCGTAGTCTGATAGGCAGGTTGTGAAAAAACTGTAACTTGGAAAGCACTGACTGCATGATCAATGAATGCTGGATGTTTCCTTATAAGGAAATGGTTACTATTACTATTAGAAATTAAGAGAACATAGAGTAAGGTAGCCTGGAAGAGAGAATTTATTTGTAGCAATAGAAGAGTTTAAATTAGTTTTACGAAATGCTAAGATATGTTTTTCAGGAAAAAAAGATTCGACACTATGGGAATTGATAATAATAATAATATTAATATTTAAAAAAGGAAGGTTGAGGAACAGGTTATTTTTGGTTAATTGGTTTATTCATATTTCGTTTAATACCTAGCCATGGAACCAGACGGATGGTCAGAAACTACAGACATTTAACAGCTCTTATGACACAGAATGGTATCCTAATGTCTTTCCGACCTTGATACAGTAACGTCATGGTTGGTGTGATATACTCGTGAATTTCGAGCGAGCTCGACTGATTGATAAGAAATTATGCTTCTTTAGAATTTTTAAAACCTTCACGATAGATTCAACGGATCATTACTCTAACCATTAGAGCAAGGAATAAGGAATCTTATCTTGGAATAGGGCCCATGGTTCTTCGGTTATTTTCTCTATGTGCCTAAAATTGGTTGTTAAGGATACAATTATTTACTGTATAAATTGTTTGTTTCCTCAGTATAGAACGTCATGTTCAACGAGGAATCGGCGTTTATTCATTTATTTATTAATAGATGTGTACAATGGTATTTTGATGAATAGAAAATTGAACATGGTGCCAGATTTAGAATTTATATTATTCTTATAAATTAGTCGATTACAATTATATCTTGTCTCCTTGTTTAGTTTTTGGAAAAGAAATATTAAAATCCGAAGATTTTATCATTCCTCAATACAGTTACTGTCTCCGTTTATTTCAGTTTCCAATTCTCACTATGTCGTTTTCGATCTACCATTCCAAGCCTCTATTGGTGATTCACTATCTCATTATTTTTCTTGCATAAATTCTATTTCTATTTTCGATTTAGCTTTGTTTTCTGTAATATAATATATTTTCATTGTTTCCTTCATTATATGTGTTTGTTGCTGCTGTTATAATATTTCTCTTGTAAGGCTATCGCCTTTTAGCAAGCAAATGTCATTAATCCACTCTTTTGTCATATTTATATCCTATAAGTTTTTATTCTGCCAAGATAAAATTTTCTTTCTTCCCATTAGAAATACTTTTCAGTATGATTCATAGCTCATATTTCCTTTTCTTTACTTACTACTTTTCTCTAAAGACATTCCCTTAGCATCCTGGTTTGAGTCAAACATTCCAGTTTTCTTATTTTCATTATTTCACCACCTATTAAAATAATCAACATAACCACCATTGTGATTTTAATCTTCATTTTTCTCCTTACTTTCCATGAATTTCTCTTTCTAAGTTCTTCCGTTTATTTTGTTCGGTTTGATTTTCCTCTTCTTATTTTCTAAACTTGTTTCTTTTACTTCAGTAAACTTTCAACCTTCCAAGTCCATCTTATCTCCTTCTTCACCTATTTCATCTGTTATTTTACTTTTAAACTCCCGCAAACAATTAACGCTGAAATAAGTCTCAGAGAGATTGAAGAGATGTATGTCAATGCCTGAGTAACACAAAAACAGCCATTTTGGTTGAGGATCTGAAAACATCTTTTGTTCTATTTCTTGCCTGAAATCTTTTATTTCTTTTCGTCAGTCTTCTTCTCGTTTCTTTTTAGCAAGCCTTTCTTCCATTACTTCTCTTCACTCTCTATTTTCCATTACATCCATTCTCGCACTATTTCACTTCTCATTCTTTTTCAATATCTCAACTCTATTAATCCTTTTCTGCCCTCACAAGAAACGATGCCCATCCAATTCCTTTTCCTAAGCCGAATCCTTTATCCCAACTTCTTCCACTTTACTCCCGACAGCAAATCGCCTGGGAAATACGCCACGGAGAATTTGTAAGTGACGACGTCCAGAAAGTGTGAACTATTTCTTATCGCGCAGTCGTATTGATTACACACAATGCAGGGCGTAAAGCGTCCAAGCTCAGTGAGGTGTGTGCGCACGCGCACCATCAAAATTGTTGTATAGAGGCCAGCCACAGCACATGTCACGGTTGGATATTTAGCGAATAAATTAATTAAGCATTTATTTGATGAGCTCCAGTCAAAATGAAGCAAAGGATGAAGTCTCATATGACATTGGTGAAAAAAAAAAAAAAAAAAGAAAGAAGAGGTAACTGGTGAAGGGGGACTTAAGCGGATGAGAGAAATTATCGCAAAAATGAAATCAAATATAAAACAGTCTGGGTTCAGAAGAAATGTCCGACAACTGGTAATGGGAAGAAGATAGAGGAGTCACGGTAAATAAGAAGAGTGGGGTAAAGGGGGCGCAGGAAAGAATATGCAGCGCAGAAAGAAAGAAAGAAATCGACTGTTTAAAAGATGACGGGAATTGCAGAAATTGCGGGAATTTGAGAAAGACTAGAGTAAAATTAAAAAGGTTTGCGTGCGTCGAAAGAAGATTGGGAGAAGATTTCTGAAAGAATCGAGAATTTTAGAAGAATAAACTGTCATCTCTTTAAAAGAGTGGAAAACCGACGGCAAGTTCTAAAAGTTTTCAAATAAGAAAGACAGGTGATGAAGAAGAGATTGAAAAACTGTCGTAGAAAACTGAGAAGAATGCGGACACGACAAGTGTAGGCGAAAAAAAAAAAATAGAAAAAAAAACAGTTAGAAATAGTAAAATTGCTCAATAATCAAAACAGTGGGTTGAGATAAACATAAATAGTGTGTATGTTACATAAAATGAATAGCTATTCAAAAACAATAGAAGAAGGAACGTGAAAATAAAAAAAAATATCTTAAATGCTACTGATTTGTGTACAACTGAAGTAAGGCCAAAGACAAATATTATGGTAAAGTACTTTAGGAATTCAGATCATTAAAAGCTGCGAAGTAAAAAAAAAGTATTAGATTGGGACATCAAGAATAGAAAATAGAGATTATATATAATAAAATATATCTATCATAATGCAATCTTATGCGTTTATGTAATTCAAATTGTAAGAATGCGATGAAATATGTTATATTAAATATTCTATTTAAGAGGTCCCATGAAAATGTTATTCAAAAACTTGTCAAAAAGAAAGGTAGAAAAAAGCAGAAGACCCCTGTTCTGAAGAAAAAAAATCCAGTTAAGTTGCTTGTTCATCATGAGGAAGGTCTGAATATTTCAGATTTTTTTTTCCAGCACGCCTACTATTTATGGCAACATAACAGAGGAAATAGGAAAACGTTGGCACTGGTTGGGCAAACGTCACGGGCGGATGGAAAGTAAACGATATGATTAACTGGCCATTTCGATGGACAGATACCATTTGTTTTAATTACAGACACCAAAATTCTCTTTTTCAATAAACTCAACCCCACATTATGCCACTTTCTTGCTCTTTCTTTATCACACACACAAACACAGAAACATACGCACACACACGCACACACAGACACACACACATATGCAAAAACCTTTCTTTCGTTTCTCTTTCTTATTCATTTCTTTATCACTATTTTTCTTTTCATTCTTGTTCTCCCTTTCACAGTTCACACATTCTGTACACTAAAGACTTTTTTAAGTTATTCTATCTTCTTTCTTAATCGTAACACTTGTGTTTGTTTTACTTTATCTTTCCTTTTGTCATTTACGGATTCCTTTTATCTTTCTTGTCATTTTATATTTAATTTCGGGTTTCCTCTTTCCAGTATTTTTCTTTTTCAAATCATTCAACGCAATTTGTTGCTATCACTCATATAAGCGTCCCAATCCAAGACATGGCCATTCATGTCCTTAGATTTTAGATTATTTTCATCTACATTAAGTGAATTGTCGCCTGCGTTTTCAATATAATATGTTTCAATAAGCTGCTAAATATTCAGTTAACTTTATTTTCTGTCTGAATTGTTTAGTTGAAGAAATATTATCACACATTTATTCTTAACTGCTGTCTTAATTTTGGATTTCTTAGTCAAAATATTTCAGTCGTACAGAATACGTCTGGAGTGGCTGAAATAATGTAACAATGAAAACCAAGATAATAACAGTTCAGACATGTTAATTGTACTTACTCAGTTCAAATATTTCAGAGTATTATTATACAGACCAGCGTATATCATTAAAGTAACCGATACAATTTTTAGAACATATAGTTCCATATTTCCTACTTCTAAAGTTTAATTTTTGTTAAGAATGAATTATCGGTTGATTTAAAGGGTGGAACATTTTTCGCGAAATCAATGTAAAATATTTGTAATTAGAAATCGTATTCAATTTGAATGCTTCTTTATTCACAAACACTTTCTTTAGAATATGAAATATTCAACAATTTTTGTTTTTATTATAAATTGAAAAATCCTTATAAATCCCCTAAAATTTTGATAACTGATATTTTGTAAAACATGGATAGAAGGGAATTGAGTAAAAAAGGAAGAAAATTCCCCGTGACTAAATGTTTTTAAATCTATTTTCATTCGATCAAATAGTTTGATATATATATATATATATATATATATATATATATATATATATATGTATTGTGTGTATTTTGGCAGCATTTTTTTCATTAATACAGGTTTCATTGAATAATATAGACAAGTTCTGTCTATTTATTTTGTGTAAGATCCTTTCGTATGATCTGATTAACTTGATAGTGTTGTCATGAAAAGACGACAAGAAATCGCAATAATTGTTGATTTTTTTGTCAGGTCTGAGCTTTCATCTTACATATCTAATTTTCTCTGTATAACTCCACTCTGTTAATAATTTAAATGTTCTATGTTCACTCTATATTAAATGTTCATCCTTTGATAATGGCTTATGGCTTATTATCATATTTTCTCCTTATTTCTTTGTGTAGTTCTCTGTACTCCATTCCACGTCTTGATATCATTTTCTGCCCCCTTTGCATCATGTAGAGAATCTCTTCAGTCATCCACTGGTTTTTTTTCTGCGCCTGATTTCCTTTGGGGCAATGTTGCTTGCTGATGTCACTATTGCTTCCTTGAGTGAGTCCCATTTCGATTGTTCTTTTCCAACTTTTTCTTCATAAAATCTTGATTATCGTGAATTTTGGAAAATTTTAAACAAAATTTTCAATAACAGGAAAGCGTCAGGTTTTTCTATTATAAATGACCCTAAGTTTCTCATCCTCCTCGTATAAGGCTTAGCTCTTTCCGATGAATTTCGTCTATAAAAAGGCCATATCCAACCTGATTTAGCCTCTCTCTCGCATCATAAACTTGGGGATAGTTCCCAGACTTCCCTGCCTGTACGAAAGCTGCCGGTTTGCATAAATCACAGTGTTTTTTTTTTAATCCTAGAGTTACCTCTGATCTCGGCAAATTTGTTTAGCCGCTACTTGAAGTAGAAAGGTTCTCCAAGTCTATGCAAGGTGTCAGATGTCAGCCTTTTTATCAAATGTGTGGAAGCGCGCTTATCTCATTCTCAATATCTATCCACAAGCCACTTTTGTATCATCAGCAAACTTTTTGAGTCTATTATCAACTAGATGGTTGTAGGAAGGTGTTTAGCGTGATCACTAGTGATGGCGACGTTATGCCTCCACTTATCTTCCCACAGGGCCACAGACTATCCCCAGAGGCATACATCAGGTGCCTTGAAGAGGTAGTGGCATTCTGGGTCAAGAAGATTGCTAATAAAAGACCCTGTATAGGATAACAGGATTTTGAATCATACTATACAAGCAGAAACCCGTGATGTCTGTCAGGCAATTTCTGCGACCACATCACTCCTTACAACTAACTTCCTAGAATGCAATCCCCTTGATTATTTTGTGTGGTGTTTAGTTGAGCGAGAGTGAAAGAAAACGTTTTGTAACAACAAAGATGAACTAAAGGCAAGGATTATGGCAGCATTCACTAACTTAAACGAGTTTGTGACGTTGCCTGGAGGCTGTGGCTGAAGCTCATGGCGATAATATTGAATAAATTTACTCTTTAGTGTTCTAAGATATTTTGGTGTAATTTTAATAAATAGATCTGTTAAAACTGGATGTCAGTGTTCTTTTCATTTTTTTCGTATTTTAGACGACAATTTACTCATCTCACCCTGCGCAGGTGTACTATCTCTCATCTGACATAGTTCTCACATCTTAATAGCGGCGGGAAGTTGGATTGCAAATTTCAATATCTCAAAAAAACAAGGTAAACTTTCATCAAACAGAGATGACCCTAAATTCTCATCAATTACGATGAATGGTTTCATAATCAAAGAGGAACCTTGTTTTGAGCGTCTTTTGGGACTCAAGTTCATCAAGTGAATTTCATATATACGATCCATTGCTAGACGCTGGAAAAATGATCGGCTACTGATATCACTAGAAAATACCTGACTCCAGCTGAGATGCTCCATCTTTACAGATCAGATCAGAAACAAAATTGATTATTGCTGTCATGCCTGGACTTGAGTTGTAGACTCGACAAATGCCTTTACTCAAAATAATAAATTAAGAATTATTCTCCACCCAAAAACTCCTTTTCCACAGATGTAACGTCACAAGTCTATCGCAAATCTGTTGCTATTTACATTAAAAATTTTCTGACGAGCGACATTCCTTAGTTCCACATCTTTACACCTCAGACCTGCCATTCCAAGAACACAGGAAGCAAACCGTCCTCAATTCATTTCATTGATAAGAAGTAATTTCACAAGAACTGCTGCTTTGTGAAAATTACTTCGAAAAGGATGAATTTTAACTTCTTCAGAATTTTGTGAATTTTAACTTCTTCAGCTCGAGAGCCAACCGTAAACTATCCTGCACTACATATCCTTCTAATATACTGTTCTTATATCGATAAAACAATACTGTATTTTGAGGGGCTTTTTGGCCTTGTAAACAATAGTAATGAAAAACATAGTCACCACATTTACTTCTTCGTTTCGTGTGTACAAAAGCGCATAAAACATAACTAGATGCACACATCCCTGCCGCAATATTTATGCGCCATGACACTTCAGATTGCGAGTAACGACGGCACTCTACATCTTCCCTCTTTTGTATATGTCTCATCCCACTTTGTCCTCGTTCTGCCACACATTCATATAAACTCGATAACTATGTTACTTGCTATTTCTTCTTGTTTCGTTTAACTATATCCTGTGAGGGATAAAGTCCACTTGGAAAATTATCAATGTGTTCCAGAAATTTAAAATTTTTCGTTCTTCTTTTTCGTAAAAGTTTCCTCGTAATTCCTATTTTTCTTAAGACTTTATCATCTTTACTCATGCTCTTTCACTAGTATTCATAGCATTTGTTGGCAAAACCACGTAGCTGTCGATTCAAGGTTCTTCTTCACCTACGAAGATATTGTCCATCATCCACTGCAATATAGAAAATTAAATATTACATGGCAGTTCAGAAGATTTTATTTCTTTCTAATGATATTTTCCTATCTCTTAATATTTTACTTAGATTCTAGTATGTTTTTGTGCAATTTCTGTTACATTTTTCATGAACTGTAACTGTGCTACGCATATATAAGGTTGTAACATATATTCGTTAGTTTTTTATGTCCTGTGAATGATCTTGAAGAATAAATCTTTCGTGGCATTTTTTTTTTTTTTGCTTCTTAGTAACTCTGGTGATCCTGTGAAACTGTTTTTGACGTTATTGAAACTTTGTTTGATGAGCATGTTCGACATTTATCTTTGCTTTTAATTAAAATCACAAAACTGCCAAAGCCGCTCGAGACGTTTCTCCTGTGTACGAAGATGACTTCATTACTTCATAGCAGAGAAATGATTTTCCCATTTCAAGGAAGTGAAGTTCGAATTCACAAATTCTTCACGTTCTGGCCAACCTGTTCAGTTTGATGAGAACTAATTGCACGCGCTGATTAAATAAGAAGCACACCTGACCATTACGGATTTGCCTCAGAAGAATGCAAGCTCTCAAATTATTGTCCATCTTCATCTTCAATCAATGAATAAGATCCAGATACACGGCGCATGGGTGCCACACGCACGGATCGAGATAAACAAATTCTAGTGCCCTTCCACTGTCGCCAATTTACTCGCTCGACAACAACCTCAAAAAAGTGCTCGGTTGGAAAGTTTTGATACATCTATCATATTCTCCTGATTTAGCCTCTTCCACCTTTTTTGTTTGTTTTCTAACAATTTGACGGATGTTTAATTCAAAAACTTAAAATGTGATCAATTTTTTGACTCAAAACCTAGCAATTTCTTTTGTTGAGGCATTGAACATTTAGGGAATCGTAAAACAATGAAGAGGGATACACTGCTGAATGATTCATCAGAACTATTAATAAATAATAAGTATTAAATATATTATAAAAAACAAACGAGTTTATGTAACAACTTAATAGTTAAATTTCTGCACGTGATTTGATTTTGACGTCCCTAGTTCATAGACCATAACGTGCACTATCTCTTTGGAGTTCTCGTTCATTTGAAGCTGGTTTTTTTGGCATTACTGTAAAGACATTTATTATTTCTTTATTCATATCGATCCCAAAATCATTTGTCTGACATTATCTCCGTGACTATCTCATCTAGTATTGTTGATTTGTGTCTGTTTATTTTGACCAACGCCGAGCTTATATTAGATTTTAATACTATACATCGGTGGTCGGTAACCCGCGGACTTCAGACAACATCCTCCCTACGAATAATTTTTGTCCGACCGGCAGACTTTACATCTGGACACTAATTATTTAATCCATTTGTAGAGCAAGTGGCAGAATAATATCCGTTAGAGTAAATTGACTTACATGCGACAATTTTTAAAATCAAAATTTAATTCCAAATCCACTGCTGATTTCTATGATTTGCCCAGCGGAAAATGTAAAATCCTATTGAATGATGTGAAAATGATGGTATTTTTATTTATTTTATATAAGTACATACGTTTGTGAACAACATTTTTCGAAAATGAAATATACTAAAAGAGCTTTAAGAATAATGTTGGATGATGTTTTGCTCGTGTCATTGACAATTATTTCACCAAAAGTGGATACGTGATCGAACAATATGTAAAAATAAGTGTCTCATTAAACAATTTGCTGTTTCTAACTGCATTTCATTTGTAGTAAGGAATTAGCAAAGTTTATTAATGTTATTAGTTGTTATCATGTTATTTCTGCAGTAAAATAAGGAACATTTTTAAATAATATAACAATAACTTTTTTTGAATTTTTTTTTGTTTTTTTTTTTCGAACCAAGGCAACCTTCTAGACGGAGTTGTTTGATATCGAGAAAATCTATAATTTGATATCGTGACCTTCCTCTGAGATACTGCAAAGCTCTCTGGCTCTCTCTAGCCAAAAAGTTGCATGCTTCTACTATACATTCTTCTAAGTGTTTATGTGTTGCGGTATAATGTAAGCGTTATTTTTGGAATATTTAAAAATCAGTCTCACTCATTTACATCATACACCACTTTTCCTATTCCTGATTTGATTTTTTGGATAAGGCTAGAGAAAAACTAAGGCAAAATGAAAAATTAATTTCGGACAAATGTATACATACATACATACATACATATATGTGTGTGTGCGTGTGCATGTGTTTGTGTATGTGTGTGTTAGTCCGAAATTGATCTAACAGGTTTCGTATATATATATATCAAATAGAGATCAAATATGGATCGTATTGTGAAAGAAATAAGAACAAATATGAAAACGTTTACAAATTTGAAAGGTTTCGCATTTATTAAAGTTTTAGCAGAGAATGCAATATACAAAAAATATTTTCGTATTTTATAAAAATACCAGAAATATTTTCCATAATTTCTAAAAATGCCAGAAATTGTTTTCATTCCCTGATGAAGCTTTAATAAATGCGAAACCTCTGAAATTTATAAACGTTACATTGCTTTATCGTATCATATATATATATATATATATATATATATATATATGGGCTGATGGGTGAATTGTTATTTAAATTAGGGAAAAATCCAAAATAACACTGACATCTTATTTTGACAGATATATTTACCAAAATTGCACAAAAATATCTTGAAATTTTAGAATAAATTTATTCAATAAAATCATCACGGTCTTCAACGACGGCCTCCAAACATCTTCTAAATTTCTTGCGTCTCTTCTGGGTGATCTCTTTGTTTAAGTTGCCATAATTCCGGTCTTTAGTTCATCTTTGGTGTTACAAGGAGTTTTGTTGGTATCTCGCTCAACATAATAATTAAGGGTGTTGTAATCTGGTTGCCCGATGTCACGGGTGAAGTGGTCGCTGAAATTGTCCAACAGTCATGATGGGTTCTTCCGCTTGTGTGGTATGATGCAAAACTTGTTGCCAGACGTTGGGTCTTCCAGTAGCCACTCTCCTGACCCAGGGAAGTAATACCTCCTGAAAACACTTGATGAAGGCATCCATGTTGTCTGACACCCTGTGGGAAGATGAATGAAAGCTTAACGTCGCTATCACCAGTGATCACGCCAAAAACATTCCTAATTACCATTAGACTCATCTAACTCTTTCCGAATCAACTCCTTGTCACTAGATTGGCACCAAACACTCTGAAATGTTAAAGCTTCTGGCGCTAATACCAAACATTACAGCATGCCGTTTCCAAGTTGCTGGTGGATTAAATTGTTTCTCAGTGCTCTGTTTCTCACAGACGGTGTCTAACTGACTCTAGTCGACAAAATTAGAAACAGCGCGCATGCGCGGAATTAAATATAGGATTCAACCGACCAAATCTGTCTGTCTATATATAATAGTGAAAAATATTTTTATATAAATCAAAACTGAATATCATTAATTTATGTTGTAATTCTCAAAATGATCTTCATGTAAAATGTTGCTGAGCAATTCTTGTTCTGTTTGCATTTATATAGAGCAAGCGTGGCCCGAGTTAGAGGACCATAAACTTTTATTGCAATCACCACTATCATGCACTCTCTCATAACACATAATGCAATCGATCTGTGCAATCAGATAAGACAACATGACAAGATACATACTATTAGGTAATACAATTTCTATGAATTGTAAGGAAAGATTCGAAAGTTTTTTATTTACAAAATGAATTCATCTATAAATAAATAAACAAATGGTGTATTCTGTTTGACTGTTCGTGTGTCTGAAACCCCTTTAACTCGAACCACACTTGCTCTACTATATATACACTCTTATAGTTTATACCCTTATGGAGTTAAGATGATCCCCGGATTAAATATCTGTCCTTCATCTAGTGCTTGAATGTCTAGCATTGGGATTTGTGTCCAGATGAAGAGGGAATAGTTAAAATTTGAAATTTGAAAATGGCTGAAAAAAATAGTGATTTTAAAAGTTTTTCATTTATATTGAGTCTAAAATCAAACAAAAAGTTTGATAATTTAAACAAAACGTTTTACATCTAGTTTAAAATATCTTCTCTAAGATTAAGTTAAAGTGAGAGGTTTCCTGGTGTGAGATTTTGAACTTCCACTGAGTTTTTGATTTGAAGAACTCAACTCAACTGAAGTTCCACAGAATTAGTGATTTGAAAAAATGATTTTAGGCCTGAATTGGAATTCTGTCCTTAATCGGCTTTTTGGCTGAATTAGACATATAACCCGAATCAGAATTAGTGAAGTTTTAAAGTTCCATGGGTGAATTGAGGAATTCAGATTTCTACGCTGAATGAGAGATCCCTTTAGTTTTGTGCAGGTGGCCTAATTAGCATCCCACTCCATAGGAGCTAACTTAAAATTCCACACAGAGGGTGAGAATTTAAAAATGTATTTTAAAAAATTTAAAAATTAGTATCTTGGTCTTGAAACACTGACAAGTTATGACACTTAACAGACAAATTTGAAAAAATGTATATTACTTACATATAGCCCCAAACCGTTCTACTATCTATTGCTTTGATACATGTAAATTTTAGTGAAAATTTGAACTTTTCTAAGAAATGCCAGTGTGACATTAATGAAATTATTTATATACTGTAGCAGATAACGATAGGTGAAATAACTCGAACATGAAAGTCATTTTAAAAGTTTTTTTTCCTAAATTTGATATGAAGTACGTTTGCTTATAGGCAAAATGGAAAAAGTAATAAAAATATTAATTTGTCCCTATCCTTCAAATTCAATAAAAAATCTACATGACCAATGAAAGAGTATTTGCCAGATACATTTCAATGGTCATAAAATGGAAGGTTATGTAACGTAATGAAACACGGTACACGCAGATGTTTAGCATTCTCATTTCTCTTTTATATAAAATGATAACATTAATTTCTTTCAATATGACACGGAATAAAAAGACACAATCTTAACACCAATAGAAATATATCAAGCTTAGCTAACTTCTTAAAATTAGTTAGGTTTTTTTGTTCAAAGGCGGGAACAAGCAGGATGCATCTGAAGAAGTTCTGTTATCTGTAGCCAAGAGAAATAAACCTTGAGTGCCGTTCCCACATAGTATGTATACAAAACTATTGATTTAATATACTCCAATATGGTGATTTTCTAAGCGTAGCGTAGATGTGGTACAAGGCTAAAAATATGGAACATCCAGTGAGGATGGAACTCACTACTAATAATTCAAGCTTGCTAACAATTGCACTATCTCAAGGTGCCCAACATCTACTAAAATTTGAACGGATATTTTAACGCTTTTGTATTGACAGTAAAAATTCATAACTAATCCATATATATATATATATATACAGTGATACGCATAAGTATTGGATACATGTTACTTTCTGTTATAATTCTAGTTTATGTTCGCCATTTTGCTTGATATTTGGTAAGTAATATCTAGCAAAGTTGTTTTAGTTGTATGTGGAAGAAAAATTAAAAACTAATGGTTGAATCCATTTTTTATCAAAGTTCAAAATTACCCTATGCAAAATATTGGATACATCAATTTAATATTTTGTTGCGTAGCCTGTTTTGTTTTTTCACTGCTTCCAGTCGCCTTTTATAGTTGGCCACAAATTTTTCACACTGATCCACCGTTATTTACCCCATTCTTCCTTGCATAATTCTTCTAATTGCTTGATATTTTGTGGATTCCGCTTATGAACTTTAACCTTCACAGTATTCTACAAATTCTCAATAGGGTTCAAGTCAGGAGACTGACTTGGCCAATTGAGAGCACTAATACCATTATTTTCAAACTATTCCTTTGTATGTTTTGCGGTAAGTTTTGGATCATTGTCGTGTTGAAACACGAAATTCCGACCATGTTCTAAAGAAGGTTCTTCTCTGGAATCTCCCTGTACATGCATAATTTGTAAGTCAGCAGTGCCCTTGGATAAAAAGCCTCCCCATATCATAATGAAACCACTCCCAAACTTAACTGTGGGGATGGTATTGTGCTTGCTGAAGGCAGTGCAATTTTTCCCCCCAAACACGTGTCGCTGTGTTCCTTCCGAATAGTTCAACTTTTGTTTCATCTGACCAGATTATCTTTTTCCAAAACTGCATACCTTTCTTTTCATAAGTTTCGACAAACTTTAATGGGTCTTTGACATGTTTGGTTTTAAGTAAAGACACTTTTCATGGTGATCTTGAATTAAAGCCTGTACGATATAAAGCTCTGCTAATGGTATCCTTACTTACATTAATTCAAGCACCCTCAAGATAATTTTTAATTTCAGAACGAATAATGAAAGGGTTTTTTGCATATTTCTGCTGATCCACCTTGAAGTCCTCTCATTTATTTTTCTCGGTCTTCCATTTCTTGGAAAGTTTGCTGTACCGTCGACATAGTTCTTATACTTTCTGATCATATTTCCTACTGTACTTAGTGCTAGATTAATTTTTTGATACTTTTTCGGTAACCTTGTCCTCCTTTGTAACATTCAATGATTCTGTCTCGCATATATCTAGATAATTCTTTAGTTTTTGCCATTTTGTATTTACAAATACAACAATAAAAAATACTTCGCATTTTTTAAACTAACGCATCACAGTAACTTCATGCTGGAGATTTTTGAATGAGCCCTTGACCTTACCATTTCAACATAACTACTAAAAAAAACCCGAGCAACGCCTGGTTATAGAGATAGTGAGTAAATATTTAAAATGTCCTGCTTTCCGATTTAAATGTATAAATATATGTACAAAACTGATATCAGGAAAATAATTATATAATATCATGTCAGTTTAACGCATAAATGTGATGTTCAGTCACCATACAGTATTGATTATTATGCCCATACTTTCTCTAATATTGAGTGTCCTCCTCCTATGAATATAACAACTACTAGATTAAATATATATAACAGGGATAGCAAAATTTGAAAAGACCTTATGGATATTGAGATCAAAATCAGGCAGTGACAATCTGTTTCATTCTTCAACGCACTATTTCGGCCATGTGTGTTGCGTTTTATCTCGACTATTTATATACGCAGTGGTGCATTATGGCTAGTGAAACCTATTGTATTATCCTGACGGTCATTAGGTGGGTGATAAGAGTTATATTTCAAATTGTTCTAGATTAGGGTAGAAATAATAGTGGATGAGAATAAGAATACAAGAGCCCATACTACCCATAATGCACCACTGACAAACATGTATAAATACTCAAGCCAAAACTCAACACACATGGAAAATTGCGTTGAAGCATGTAGTACACTATTGTCAGTTGTTGTCCACTTTTATATTACATTTGCTTTGTTTCTCATATTGAGCACTTTTACCCATGAATATAGCATACTTTAAAACTAATTGTATCTGTATTTGTCTATACTTCTGAGATGGGGTATTATTTACACTATTTACATTGTTCGGACTATTGTCCTAACTTTACTACCATGTTTACGACGTTTCTGCAAAGAAACATGGCAGAGAGGATATAGACGCTGGTTAATTCCAGTGACTTGACTCAAAGTGTTAGTTCAATACCAAGCTACAGCAGTGGTGAACAAATAACTTAGAGAGATAAGTTAAAGGGAGATAACTACATGGTTACCAGACGTGACATCGCACATGAAATGAGAATTATATACCCCAGTGATCGTAATAAAAGATCCGGTTCGTAATTCCTATCAGCTGAAGGAAGCCGGAGCCGAATCGCCATGAACATGTAAATAGTGCATAATTGTATCATGTAATTGTTTTTTTGTTTGTTTGTGTGTGTGTGTGTGTGTGTGTGTGCGTATGTGTGTGTGTGTGATTACCAGCTTATTATGTGGCTGCATATATTTTGTAAATATTGCATGCAAGAAATTGAACTCATTTTCGATACTTAAATTTAAATTGAATTTTTAAAAATAACATTTTTCTTGAAGCTTTAATTTTAGCTTTAATTGAAAGCCAAGAGGTTATATTTACTAATTCCAGTAAGCAAAATACGCTGGTGTAATCCAAACCGAAATTATATTGAATGAAATCTAATTTTTTTTTAAATTTCAATTTTTCGGCCATTTTTCATCGATCGACACATTCTGTAAACAGAAGCCAATTCTCGGTTTTAAAAAAATTTGCAAAAGTAAAATATACCTCACTGACACACTATTTTATTCAAATTAGCAAATTTGAACTTAACTTAAACTGATTTGAAACAAGTATAACTGCTTACTGCCTGAAATATACTATAAAGGCGTTTCTTAATTATGGTAGCCTTGTTATCGGGGTTATCATCGTGTTATCAGAGGGGATAATGACATGATAAACGGAAGCCGTCAAAAAGTGCTGAGAATGGGAGACGAATTTGACATCTTAATCAGACGGTTCGTTTTTGTTTTTTAACTGTATAGTAAAATGTAAAATTTAAAATTTAACACTATAGTTTCAGCAATTATCCAATATAAAGTTTTAGTTAGTTTAGCTTTATAGCCTTACGCTTGAAGATGTTTTATGAAAAATAAAAATAAAAATAATTGACAAGTCCTAAGGTCGGGAGAAAGCCACACACACACACACACACACACATACGCACGACAGCTAGAGGTTGGTCACCTTTCACGGAATCGGGTGTGGGTAGATGAAGTAAATTCGTGGTAAAGGGAGAATTAAACCTGGCAAAGGAATCAAATTCTAAAAGATTCGTACATTTAAACAAGCACTATCCAATATAAGAACATTTTTTTGAAAGAAAAATATTAAAAAAAAAACTAAACAAAACAAAGAAGCACATGGATGAAATTAACAAAATGTCTAGTCACATTTAAATAGACGAAAACAGAGTAAATCTCCGACCAGAATTACTTTCTGCTTTGTCAGTTGGAAATATGGATATTTTAGTGCTAATGTTCTCTGCGATTTACAGGAGGCTTTCCAATTACATTAGTAATATAAAAAACGTTTGCCATACTTCCTCACCTTGACAAGTTGTATTGGTAACTAACTAAAGCCGGGGAGAATGCTCCCTCACACACGACAGCTAGGGATTGGTCACCACTCACAGAATCCGGGGTGGGTAGGAGACGTAATTTCGTGGTCAAGAATTAAAACAGGCGAAGGAATCAGAGTTTAAAAGATTCGTACATTTAAACAAGAACTATCCAAGATAAGAACAGTTTTTCTGAAAGAAAATATTTTTTTTAAAAAAAGTAGCACATGGATGAAATTAACAAAATGTCTAGTCACATTTGAATAGATGAAGAATTTGAAAATTCAATAATAGAATTAAATTATTTAACGAGAAAGTAACTCAATAATTTATGAAATGTTATGGCAGTTATTAATTTTTTTTTTAATATCTACTTTTCATATTCTGTCTTAGGTTCTTCCACAAACTGTGAATTTTACAATTACCTTTTTTTTAACAAAATTAGGAAACTAGGAGTGAAAATATAAAACTTGCTTTAAATTTTGAAGGAATGATTTGCAAAGCCCGTTGAATGTTGAAATAGGAAACATGAAAGTAAGATAAAAGAACTGCACCTTGCCGAAAATGTTTATATAGTTTTTTCTTTTTTTTTTCTGTAGGGAGCGCAAACTTTGAAACAGAGGACCTTTTAATGATATATACGTGAGTACAACCACCCGTAAAAAGGAAGTACGAGCCATCGTGCGCACACGATTAAAATGTTTTAATTATTTTAAAAATCGAATGGCTGGATTAATTGTATTAAGCTTTGCAATTTTCTATTAGTAAATATAGTCTTCACGCAATAATTTAACAACCTAGTATTAACGATGAAAGAGAAAATCTTAAAAGATTTGTGAAACTTTATAAATTATTTTAATAAAAAATAGTAAAAATGAAAACAATTTTTGTAAAAATTCATTATTCATTGAATTTTTTTCAGACTATGATATCTTTAATATATATTGTTTATACAACCAATTAAATTTTATCTAAATAAAAAATGGCATAGTTTTATTGCATTTTTTGTTTTCACAATTCGGATCAGACTTCCTAAAAATGGGCTAATTTAGAAAATAAAAAGACAGTTGATTAGCATTCCCCATTGATTCATGACTGTAATTATTATTAGGAATATGGGAAAACTCTCGCAAATTTCTAGACATTTCAGGAAATTAATTGGTAGGAGAAGTAACATATGTAAAAAGATTTCACCAAGATTTTCTAAAAATAATTATTTCAAAAATGATTTCAGTTAATTATGAATAAGTCCTGAAATTTTCATCAAAATCCGACCATTATGTGGTTTTTGCAAGAATTTCCAAATTAAAGTTTTTCACCGACAAATAGTGACTTGCGCAATATTACGTTTGCCGTAATAAAGCCTTGTAAAAATTATGTCAGTCAGAGACGAAAGAAAAACAAGATTTTCTACTAAAATTTCGAACGTGTTAAAAAGAATTGAAAAATTTAAAAAAAAAGAATTAAAAAATACTTTGATCTAAACTCATAATAACATAAACATTTTGCCGATAAAGCATTGTTTTTATTTAGTTTGAAGCCTTTTTTCTTCATACTATGCTGTTTATTCAGCGATTTAGTGAAGGTACCTAAAACACAAACGTGTGTCTGAGTGTATGTGAAAATAAAGAGAGTTGGATCAAGAACTTTCAGCAGCATTTGTATGTGCTTGTACCTGTGTCTGTTTTTGTGTCTGTTTCTTTCGGTGTATTGATACGTCTATATCCATAAAACTTACTCATGAACCAAATAAAACAGCGGTGCTTGGCTTGTGTGTGTGTGTGTGTGTGTGTGTGTGTGTGTGTGTGTGTGTGTGTGTGTGTGTGTGTGTGCGCGTGTGTGTGTGTGTGTGTAAAAGCTGGTGTTATTGTAAATGATCAGAGACGGTGGAGAATTCAGCGTGTAGAGAGTATGAGTGCAAAAATAAAAGATAAAGTTCACGACAAGACGAGACATTGCGTTAATTGGTCCGACCGATAAAAACGAGCACGCGATTAATCGTCGCAATCGTCCCCAGAGACAAGCACGACGATTTCGGGCGGGAAATTCGCATCTTTAGGCCCCGTTGTTTCATGCACCTATACCTATTATCGTTTATTTCTTCATTTACTTTTTTCTTTATAGCTTACACTCGCTTACTCGGCTGCAATCGATAAATGTCCACAGTATTTTTGTTGTTTCTTTTTCTATTTTGCTATTTTATATACATTTATAGTCTACTGATTTTTTTTTAGAACGATACAGTTGAACATACATTTGTTTTATTTCTGTTCGTTTGCAAAACTAAATTGAGATTTTCTCTAATGGAATATTTTCAAGACACTTTCAAGGCACAGGGTAAATAATTTATGCGAAATTGTATCTCTTTGTTTCAATTTTTCTAATTTTTCATTTTTTATTCTGTATAGTCAAATTATAGCTGTAGTTTTATTGCTGCATTCTTAAGAACGTTTATATAATCTTTGTTAACACTTAGCAGTCCCACTTAACACTCTTAGTGGGACTGCCAAGAGTTTTGCTGAGTCATTTGCTTTTTCGAAATCAACAAGAACCAAGCAAAATGGTTTGTTATATTCTGTTTCTTTTTTTCGGTTAGTTTGTTTGTAGATGGTTTCTTGTATGAATTTTTCTATAGCTTACCTGTTCTCATTATTAATTTTCATCTAGTGCGTTTGTTATTCTGTTTGTAAGTACTCCTGAGAATAATTTATGTTCCATTATATTCTGAGAAGGTGATATTTACCAGAGTTTTATCATCAAGTAGATAATTTTAAAAATGATAAATTTACTATCCTATGATTGATATTTTGACATACTTTTCCGTAGGTAATGAGCTATAGCTGTGCTAATCCTTTGTAGGATTCTTCTTGCATAATTCTAATGGTCCATGTACTCTTCACATGATGCTTTTCTGCGTTTCACATTTGGAAGCACATATATTGTTTCGTCTTTAGTGACCTCAGAGCGCCCTAACATCAACTATCATAATTGTTTGAATTAAACGTATTTTGCAAGAATATAGGTTTACTATCTAATTGCTATCTAAATTATTCTGTCTGGATACACTGTCAAATCTAAATATATAATCTTAACAATATTATTGTTAGCTAAAAGTCGTACGCCAATAAACTTAGTTCCTTTTCTCATATAATAAGGCAGATAGCTAATTATGTTCAACTGTAATTTTTTTTTCTTTTCTGTAAGTTACGCTAATATCTACCATGTGTTAGGTGAAGTTTTTAGCTCTATTGTTAGCTCGTCCAGTTCTTTACATGTATTTTGAGCATCGAATGCGTAGAGCTTTATATTGTGGTTAATGTTCAGGTATTTGTTCTGCTGAGAAATATGGTTAAAATTATGGATGCGTCAGCTTTTTTTATAACGATATATACACACACACACAGACACACACACACACAGACACACACACACACAGGCACACACACACACACATATATATATATATATATGAAAGAGATAATGTGCAATTTCAGTATTCCCGATTGCACAGATATGCTTCTTCTCACGTGCACACACACATAAAATGAACTTGTATGCACTTATCTTTTAAATAGACTAAGTGAAAGAGTAAAGAGTGAATGTGTATACATGTGAGTATATATATGATTAAAAACATTAATTATAAAAGATGAATAATTATTTTTAAATCACGTGTCTTCAGGATAGTCACAATTGTTAAGCGAAAAGATAAGGCAAATATATAAATTCATTAAAATATAAGAATCTCGGGATATATTACTGATAAACGAATTAAAAAAAAATTAAACACTGACGCTTGAAGAAAACGTGCATAAGTTTCACTCCTTTTAAATGACATCGATCAGTGTTAATATAGGAAAAGACTTATGATAAAATTTGGACTACACTACATTTACTATGGGTTAGGGAAATAAGAAAAGATAAGAAGAAAAGGGGAAAACAATAGAAGGCTATGTGGAAAAGATGGTAAGACAAAGAAATAATTTTAATACAAAGCAAGAAATGAAAATACTAGTAATAATGTCTACAGAAGCAGGGAGTAGTGAATACCAATATATGATATACGACAGAACATCAAAGTTAAAATGAATACTATTTTTACTGAAAAACAATAATAATTGCCATTATTTATAATATAAAACTATATAATTATCTCTTGGTTATCGCTAGAGATTGGGTGACAGCAATCTCCTAAAATCTTTTTCGATACAATTAGCTACATTTTTCAGCATTACTTATATAGTAATTTTCTGATTGTTCGCGCCATGTCAAGCAAACAAAACCGTTCTCTAACACATAAAAGTTCTCTGGTATGCCTAACTCTTTCAAACAATGGGCAAAATTCTCTGCCACTGTCTCTAATGCTCTGATTACAATAGGCATAATCGCTACCTTTCAGCAATTAGATATTCTCTTGATTTCGTATTTCAAGTCTGCATAATTGGTAATGTTCTGATCTTTCTTGACTATTCTGTTATCAAAGGGACAAACAATTTCAATAAAGAAACAAACTCGGTTTTCTTTGCTGAGTAAAACTATTTACATCATTCGAACTCTTGCACCCATCTTTATTGATTGGCATATTCACAACGTTTCGATCGTTGTACGCTCCTTCGTCTTATACGTTGAAACTTCCAACCGAACCCTTTATTTAGTGCTAATTGTTTTAATTCCACGTGTCATGCCTTTTTGGATAGCTGAGTTTTAGCTAATTCCTCTTAGTCACTCAACTCTTTTGTTTTGTTCCCTCTGCTGTAGCCAGGTATTGGACTTACAAGTCAAGTTACTCTTTACTCTACCAACAATTTTATCCTTGGGGACATCATTTGTAAAACATTTTGGACATTTTGGACATTTTGTTTATAAGTTTCAAAAATGTACTCACTGATGTCTCCAAGGATAAAAATGTAATGTTTCAGTGACTTGAATTGTGAATTCAATAGGTGGTTTGACTAAAAGTGTTGTGAGTTCGATGCTTGGCTACAGCAGATGAAACAAAAACTTGGAGAGTTGAGTTACTAAAGGGAATTAACTGAAACTGAGATATCCCCACTAAAAAAAGGCATGGAACGTAGAATTAGAACAATCTACCCACATGGATTAAATAAAGAGTTCGGTTCGAAATTCCAATGTATATCATCTGAAGAAGATGGAAGTATAAAAACGGTCGAAATGTCGTAAGTATGGCAATAAAAATGAGGATAACAGTTCAAATGACGTAAATAAAGTAAACAGTTACAATCTAGAAATATAGACAGCTGAAAAATACTATATTCGGATGCGAATATTCCATTACTTTGGTCGTTTAGATCTTCACTATTAATACAAAAGTGGTTTGATGGTGCTAATATTGGCGATGATGAGAGGAAGTTATACCTTAAATCAAATTATTGTGTTAGATATGTTGATTATATATAAGATTATATAAATAGTAACGATAAACCAATTACTGTTGCAAATACGCTATATAAAACAATACAAATAACGAAAAGATTTAAATCGACGATAACAAAAATGAAAGCCAATATTGGACCAAATTAGCTAATCCTTCCTTAGATAACAGCAATCACGACAAATACAATGAACAGCAGTCACAGCAAAAATGAGATAAAAATAAAACTGACTACTTTTAATAAGAATTACAATAAACATTGTCGAAAAGCAAAACGTTAAGGAATTGGCGAATTAAAAAAAGAATTAATTAAGGGATCATTAACAGATAAACTAATTGAATGCTTTAGTGAATGACAGATAATTAACAAATTAATTAATGGATTTATGAAGTGAGGAGGATCAGAGATCAGAGTTGGAGGACAGAGAGTAGAGGAGACAGAGATAAAAGAAGGAAGGAAAATAAGAATTAGGAAGAGAATACAGACAAAGAAAAATAGAACAAGATTAGAGGTATAAAAAAAAGAGAAAAAGAGAAAAAACGAAAAAGAAAGAAAAAAGAAAGAAGAATGTATTCAGTAGAAGGTGTTATATATTGAAATAAAGGAGGAAAATAAATGGGGAGAAAATGTAACGCAAAATATGAGAAAGGATTAGAAAAACTAAAAAGATGATTTAAAAAGAGAAGAATGAACAAAAAGGAAAAAAATCTAAACAAAAATCAAAGACCATTTAAACTTCTTTTTATGTCATACATTTTTATCTTCTGCTTATGAAGAAGAAAACATTTAAAAGTGGAGGAAGCAAACAAGTAAAAAGGGTTTTGTATAAAAAAAAATAGAGGTTATATAATCAGAAAATAATAAGGAACCAAAAGCGTTGATGATATCAAATTATGATATCTGGAATTATTATTAAATTAGTTTAAATCAAAACAAATAAAGAAAAATCTCTTACACAGTCACTACCACTGTCGGCAATTAAAACAACCGCTTAAAACCATGCAAAAAATAACTACATAACAAATTAAAAAAAGTACAAAATACAAAAAAAAAAAAAAAACACACAAAAATTATTAGATGAATTAAGATTTTAGCTGGAAAAAGTAAACTGAAGAATGGAGTTGGATTATAAAGACAAAATTGAATGTTCTAAAATAATAAGGGTAAAAGGTATACGAGAGATAAGAAAACAAAAAAAAAAACAAAAAAAACAGAGAAACTTAAAATTTCTGAATCAAATTATGGATGAATCACAATCAAAACAAGAGGCGATGTTATTTACTTAGTTTAGAAAATGAATCCAGCGAAGATATAACAGAGAAAAACATTCAAGAATAAGTCACCAGAGGTAAAACAGCATGACGTGAAAAAGCACAACATAAACAAATCGCAAACCCATAAACGTTTTTCCTCCAGGATTAAATTAAGCTTAGTCAATGTCTATGAACTATAAATTATTTAAATCTGAAAAACGTAATTAGACAAATAGTGCAAAAATTGACTATTTTTAGAGAACTGCGGTCTTGTTCGAGGGGAATAGAAAGAATATAGCAAAGGAATTTAATAATCTGAAAGAGGAAGTATGAATTCAATACTGAGAATGACTGAGTAGGGAAAATGTATGAGATAGTACCTGAAAACTACCTTTCATAATGCAAAAATGTTTAGTAGAGTCCAGTTCATATACAAAGCAAGCAATAAGCATCGTGGAAACAACAGAATCGGTAGCCGCAAAGTTCAAAGAGGGCAAGTTTGGGGTAGCGATATTCATTATTCCTTGTTCTAATTTATTCCCATGGTTTTCGTCTTAATGATAACAGATCACTGTCTCTCCCTGTCTCTGTCTCGCTGTCTCTGTCTGTCTGTCTGTCTGTCTGTCTCTCTCTCTCTCTATATATATATATATGTATATATTTCTAAAGAGTTTTTAATTTGTAATCCGATATATTTTATTGCTTTAAACATTATATTCAGCGGATACTCCTCAAATGAGTAGACGCTGCGTTTATTAAAAAAAAGCACTCTCTTGCAAAATTTGAACATTGGTCCCTCTTTGTAGTAAAAGCCGCCGTTTAATCTGGCGTGCTTTGACCACTCGGTTACAAAGAGACTAAGTATAATACTGCTTGAAAAAATGAGGCGTCTACTCAAATACGGGTATCCAATGAAAATAACATTTAAAGAATATATATATATATATATATATATATATACAGAGCTTTAGCATGATGTTGGACTCTTTCATGAAAATCTTGTAGTTAGCGAGAAATAATAACTCCCTTCATCCACTCGTTTCAAATTCGGAGGACTGAGATTGCGAGCCCATGTGAAATGTTTCCCTCTCACAGAAATTAACCGGTGAGTTGTGAAAAAAGGAGGAACTAAATTCACGAGTTTATACGAAATTATTTTAAATCAATGAAAACCCTGTTTTGCAGAAATTAACCGGTGAACCGACAAGAAAAGGAGGAAAGAAATGTTGCAAACCTATACGAAACTCTTTTCGCTATAAAATTATGAGAAAACACACAATATTGCCTGATATCATATAAAAGGTTTTGTTTCAGTTCTTCGCGACCAACTTTGAAGTACTGACCAGTCCAAAAAATCACTCGCCAATTATATTATCAACCTCTAATCAGCACGGAACACTTCAAAGAATATTATTTTAACAATCCAAGAAAGCTAAGTATTTCAGACTATTTCTCTTCGTCTACCACTGAACGTATGCGGCGAACTCTCCTACCTTTGTCATATCATTTTCGTGTCAGATCATTTACTATATTGTATAAACATTTCTTCACCATGAAGTTAAGACTTTAAGACTTTTATTTTCCTGAAATAACTACTGACACTCTCTTCAAGCGTGTAAATTCGGAAATAAATTCTATGTCTTGTTTTTGTTAAAATGTGTCATAATTATCCATCATTAATCTACCTGATGTGAATAAATTTAACCCCCAATCTCCACACTACTAAAAAGCTAACCAAGATGGTTAAAACTTTCGACCACTTCAAAAAATAAAATTCTACTGAGTTTTATATTTGCCTTGTCTACAATTCTATTGAGTGTTACTTAGATTACCTCAGTTGCATGTTCAGGCCAATTTGTCTCCTATATGCATCTTTCTGAGAATCGTTTCTAATGTTTTGAAGAGCATGCAACGATGTCATTAGTGAAGATGAAACTCGATGTTAATGCCCCATTTTGCTCCAGTCTATTTGGTCAGTGATCGTGTCATTTAGCTATGCTGAAGATAGTTTGCATAATGTTATGCATTTCTAGAGCTTTTCTGAAGTTTGATTTTGTTGTTGTTGTTGTTCTAGTGTAGACTCTGCGTACAGGTGACATGCCGTCTATAGATTGCCCATCAAAATCACCAAACGTATACCAATAAATACGCTCAGAATACGAGGCAAACCAAAAATATGCATGAATGACTGCCAATAATAGACAAATGTAGATTAGAACACAGAAGGTTTTGTTCACACAGGAGAATATGGAAGTGCCCGACGATGATGATTATAATGATGATGATGACATGTTTGCATAATATAAAAAACATGTATATATATAACATGTTTGCATAATATAAAAACATTTATTTCTAAAAATAAGTGATTTTTTAATCGCACAATATTTCATTGATATTGCTTAAATGTTATTTTTAGTGAATGCACGTATTTGAATAAACGCTCTATTTATGTATGGAGCAGTATATTTTTCTACCGATCTGAATATTCTAGAAATTATATTAAAGAAAAATACACTCTACGGAAAAATTGCGTCCACTGTTTAAGAAGTTGAATAGTGCCTTAAAAAAATGTTTTTCTGACTCTCAAAATATGCATATCTGCTCAGTTTCGTTTCCTAAAGTAGATGAAACAATTTCTAAAGAAGTGAAGACTTTTTTATTTATTAATCCAACAGATTTTTTAAATGTTATTTTTAGTAGATACCCGCATTTGAGTAAATACTCCGTTTATTTATTAAACAGTATATTTACTTACTTTTGTCTGGCAGCTTGAATATACTAGTAACCTTATTAAAGAAAATATGCGCTCACCAGCAGGATTCAAATCCTCGTAAAACATGTCGGATTAATAAATAAATAAAATTAATAATATTAATAAAATGAAAAAATGCCATTACTTCGAATATCTACTAAAATAACATTTAAGTAATAAAATGTGGAATAGAGAAGTACATCAATTTAGCAGAAAATCAAATAAACAAGCATGAATCTTGAAATTAAGAATGTTCCAAAAATATAGGTTAATGACCATAAAGTACAAACACGTATCTATTAAAACACAAAGTGCACTTCAAAACAATAAACACTGCCTAGGAACAATAATTAATAAGTGGAAGTAAAATAAGTCTTTGTCTTTTTCATTAAGAAAAATGAATTCTGTGTACTCTCAATTTTATAATAACAAAATTAATTATAATCAATGTTCTGAACACAGTGTTCCCAGTAAGAACATCTAAACTCTTAATTTAAATAAGAAAATATTTAAATCAACGGATTAGTCGGTTAGTTAATTTGTATCAACGGATTAGTCAACTTAGTTAACTGTAATGAATAGAAAGTAAAACAGAAACAAGTTTTATTGGACTGAAGACTTTTGATTCGGTCATCAAAGAGCACAGAGGAGGAAAAACATAAGACATTTCTCTACGAGATATGATACTTTAAAGTGGGGATAAAATACTATGCATGCTTTGCATATAAGTGTAAATGTTGACAGCGCTCTTTTCTAGTGTCCTCGTGAAACCAATTTTCACAGAATATCACTTAAGACTACATTGAATTTCGGCGTCCCCGCCACAGATAGCAGGATAAAACCAGCAGATTTTTTTCTGCCACACTGGTAACAACCAGTCTTTGGTAATGAAAATGACAGTGAAAATTACTTGATCAAAAAAGGACTTTGAAATGTTTATCCAAAATGTTGACCCCGATGTACAGCTTCTTGGCTAATAAACACACTTTATAAAATATAGACATAAATGAAAGACAATCTACCGCTATGTTAGCAGGATGCACCAAAATTTAACATTCTGATTTATCTTTCAGACGGATTAAGAGTATTATCATGGCAGCTTACATTCTGACAGTAAACAAAATGACTCGTTGTCCTCGTGTTTATTAACCACGGACCTCTTACAATAACGTTTCATTAGTCGCCAGCCACTGACATTAATGTAACATTTACCGCAACTCACAGTGATTAAGGAGATCAAATACATTCTCAAGGTGATCAAGAATGAGCTGAAGGGTTAGGGTAGGTTGTCATGACGCTTCAACTTGTTTTATGATTGCGATGGTTTTATTGAACAAGTATTTTTTTTTCTATTTTTCTAAGTTCAATGTGCATGCAATTTAAAAAGATACTCTTTTTTTTGATAAAGTATTTTTTATATTTCTCAATTGTTTGGCGCAGTATCTCTGTTTCTTACATTAGCTTTCCAAAAGTTAAAACATCCAAACTAAAATTTATATAGAGTCGAAAACAATGTTTTTAACTTTTCAAAAATATACATGCTGAAAATATTTGTATAATAATACACACACACACACACACACACACGCACACACACACACACACACACACACACACATATATATATATATATATATATATATATGCGCTATTCGGTGACTGTTATCGTCGCATAGCAATGTTTTATGTCAACACAAGATAATATCATCTTTGATGGTAGATATCCTTATGTTAACGTCCCTGTAACCTCTCTGAGGATGGCTCATGTGAGCCGAAAGATTAGAACCAGCATAATAAAAAATATATCCCATTGTTGGATAATTTTTGCTGCTATTTTCACCTGAAATTTAAGCCAAAATACGTTATACGATGTTTAGAACGGCTTATGGTTAAACATAATAAATATTCGTTGTCTGTTATATTTAACAGTACATGTTTAGAAAATTCTTTCTATATATATATACAATGCGGAGAAATTTGTGACTTAGCTGAACAGCGTTGTTTCAGTTATGCCAACTTCGAAGTTTTGTGAAGGCATTATGGTGGTGTCTTTACTGTTCAGAGATTTTGTTTTTCCGTTGTTGTTTTTCTTTTTCATACTTATATGAAGTTTGGTATAATTTGATATCTTTCTAAATAAGTTTTTTGTTTGATGATTTTTTGTTTCTTAAGTGATGTAGGATTTGCAGGTGGTTAATTTCTTTTTATTGCTTTTTATTGTGCTTACCTTTTTTTTAGCGTTCTTAATTGGTATAAAAATTGTTTTTAAAGTGGTGTAGAATTCGAAGGTAGTTAAATTCTTTGTATTGCTTTTTATTGACTCCTTTTTAGTGTGCTTAAGTGTATGCTTGCTTACTTGCTTCCTATTGAGTTCACCTCTTTTTATCACTTTGGGTTGACCTTCTTTTACTGTTTTGGGTCAACTTCTTTTATCGTTTTATTATATATGCCCGCTTAATTTTTTTAATGCTTTTTTTAAGGATATCGGAGGATGGAATCACGTAGTTGCCTGAAAGATGGTAGACGGCAGTGGTTTAAAACGTAAAGTAATTACTGGAAAATTATAATAGTTTTTTTTACTAAACCAATTTAATTTTGCAATAACAGTAATAATAATAATAACAACAACAAGAACAATAATAATGTACTAGTTCTAAAATTATATTAGATATTTTTATTAATGTTTCGGTTTCAGTTAAAATGACAGAAACATTAAGTTTAAAATTGTTTTTGTTAATTGTGTAATTTATTTACCCGAAAAATATTTTTACTTCATAATCGTTAAGATTACGTAAAACAATTTTTATAAAGTATTATTCATATATTCCCACATTCTTAGCGTCACTCTTGTAATAATAGAAACTGTGAAACAAAACACATGTATAAAATATTGTAAACCGTTTGTTTTATTTGACAATCGAGGCGTTTACATTTTTATTTATGACCGTTTCATGCGGGCATCAAACAGTTTTTTTTTCATATTTTTATGCAACTGTTTCACAATGAAAAAATACGAAAGATATAACAGACTCACAAAAATTATAACTACACAAAAGAAAGAAAAATCCAGACATAGTAAAAAACAATATATTGCTTCTGTTCCTAAACTAAAATGTCGTTCCAGTGGTAACAGCTGGGGCGTTAGATACGTTATTAACTTTTTGTCATTTTTCCTGGAGTGATGCATTGCTTTTCGAGAAACAGATAATGTCTGCTGTTAAGTTTAGCAATTATAAATAGAATAGGCTAGGTTGCCTTAGAAACTCATCAGCCATGTATTTAATGCCATTTATCTGAATATAACAGACACGTGAACTTACGTAACTCATATAACCACTTTGAAATGATAAATTGACGATGTCAGTATTTTTAATAATTTTAACAACAACATTAATAGTAATAAGATTAGATAAAATAAATCGCTTCGGTGCTACGTTTACAAGAAAGAAGTAAACGACACTGATGGAGAAATAAATAAAAATAATACGAACACTTTCGTTAAAATATATTATAATATAACAAAAACTATATATATATATATATATATATGTGTGTGTGTGTGTGTGTGTGTGTGTGTGTGTGTGTTTCTCTATATAAAAGTGCTTGACAGTAGTTAGAAAAAAATAAAGGGATATAAAGAATTATAACGGAATTCCATTACGACAATGAAAGCAGAAAAAATTTGTTTCATCGTACAAAAGATTGATAGGCAATTTCCAAATCGAATTTCCCAGACGAACATTGGAAAATCTGTCTACTAATTCGGAAACTGGGAATCCAGGAACACGACCGTTGCACAAATTACATCCTACCAAAGAAGCCATCGGATTTCACATTTGCAGAAACAGTAAAAGAAATATTTGGGAAAAAACAGTCACTGTTTAATACCAAATCAAATTGTCTCAAATTAGAAAAAAATTACGCAAACGATTATATAACGTTCGCTGGTATCGTAAATCGGGAATGTGCAAAACTTAAACTAAATTCCCTCACAGGGGAGCAGTTTAAATATTTGTCTTTATTTCTGAGATGAGGTAGTATTTACACTATTTACACTGTTCGGACTGTTGTCCTCATCTTTGTTGCCATTTGTACGACCTTTCTGCCGTTGTACACTCCAGCTTTGGTCAGGTGCTAGGAATTTCGAACGTTTATTATGATTATTGGGGTATATAATTCTCATTCTTTGTGCAAAGCTTCTTTTGGTAGTCATGAGTTACCACCCTATAACCATATCATATTGATATAGACGTTTGGTAGTTCCAGTGACATGACCGAAAGAGTCATCAGTTCAATACCAGAGTACAGCAGTGGTAAACAAGTAACTTAGAGAATTTGGTTACATTTTCGGGTGTATGCTATCTTGCTTAAAATTGTGAATTAAATTGAATTGGTCTCGACTAGATTGAACAGCTTAATATTTTTTAAATTCCTCTCCAGTCTGTGTTCAACACATTTAGTCCTACGTCTGTTTCGGACATTGTAAAAGCATTTTACGAACGAACTTAAAAATAAGTTCAGTGATGTTTTTCAAGATAGCCTTAGAAGCTGTACTAAAAGTAAGGCAATTTTGAAATTAAAAGAAGACTATAAACCAATTTATAGACTAAAACGTCATGTGCCTTATGCCACACGTGATATGGTTGAAAAAAAACTTAAACGCCTTCAGCAAGAAGGTGTAATAGAGCCTACAAATTATTCTCAATGGCCAGTTCCAGAGGGTCATTTTACTGAATTAAATTTCTTCGCAAAAATTAAATTTTTCGATGCTTTTCTCCAACTGGAAATTGGAAAGGAGATTAAGGAGCTTCTTACTATCAATATCCACAAAAGTTTGTTCAGATTTAACCGCCTTAGTTTCGGAGTCAAACCAGCGCCAACCATTTACCAGGAAACAATGAACGCCATGCTGACTGAAATAACTGGAGTTGCAGCATTTATTGATGACATCATCATTGCAGCTGTATCCAAAGCATTTGCAGCATTTGTTTTTTGTTTTCAGCCGAATCCAACAATAAGGATTCCGTGTTAAAGCTGAAAAGTGTTAATATCTCCGGGACAAAATCAAATACTTTGGCTTTATATTTGACAAAAATG
The DNA here is from genome assembly GCA_037127315.1 of Ascarosepion bandense. NCBI lineage: Eukaryota > Metazoa > Mollusca > Cephalopoda > Sepiida > Sepiidae > Ascarosepion > Ascarosepion bandense. The sequence continues at coordinate 1,258,139 of JBBBDQ010001780.1, read as the reverse complement.
GTAGAAAACCAGACCCAGAAAATACCTCAGTAATAAAAAATATGCCTTCACCTACAAATGTAAAAGCATTACTTTTTTTTCTTGGCTTGGTTAGCCACTACAGTGATTTTTGCCCGAACTTCATAGAGTTCGTTCACCTCTCAGCAATCATTCGAAAATCTTTTTTCATGAGACTGATCTGGTGCATGTTAGTCAGCTTTCACAAAGGTAAAGTCCTTAATTTTCTAAAATCTTTTGCTGACACACTACGACCCATCCATGAATATTATCGCAGTCTCAGATGCTTCTAATCATGGTTAGAGCTGTTATTTATACTATTTTTACTTATGCGGGCCATTGCTCATGCATCTAGATCACTGACACCTGCAGAACGCAACTATAGCCAAATTGAAAAGGAAGTCTTAGCAATGGTGTTTGCCATTAAAAGGTTTCATAAAATGCTGTATGGGCGCCATTTTACTCTGATCACGGACCACAAGCTTCTTCTCGGTATTTTTGGATCCAAAAAAAGTATACAGCAAATCATCTGCAAAGATGAACGACTACACTATTGAACTATAACTTTACTATAAAAGTATAACAGAACTGATACAATTGGTTATGATGGTGCACTATCAATTTTCATGACAATACAAAATAAAATACCAGAGGACTCTGCTATTGCATTAGTATCCCTGGATCCAAAAGTCACTTCTACAATGATCCGTGAAGCCACAACTTTCGATCTAGTTCTACAAAACTGATGCACTTCAATCATAGAAAACGGCACAAACAAAAAAATTCCACCTTCCTTTCAACGTCGAGAAGTCAATAACTTCTTTTTGCTGAGCGCATGATTGTCCCATCCGCATTACAGGGCATAGTGATCAAGCAATTTCATTATGATCATCAAGTTGTTAGCCGTATGAAAGCTCTAGCATGTAGCTATGCCTATTGGTCTAACATGAATAAGCGGTTTGAGGAACTGGAACGCACATGTTCCAACAACCAATTGGTAGCAAAATCCCCCAGAAAAACTACACTGATCTTCTGGCCTTATCCCTGAATAACCCTGGTCACGCCTTCCCATTGATTTCGCTGAACTTGTCAGTGGACAGTGTTATTTTATACTTTTACAGTATTTTTTTTCAAATGAGTTGCATCACTGCAGATGAAACAATTCTAAAGTTGAAACAATTTTTTAGTCCCTTTGAAATCTCACAGATATTAGTTTCTGATAATGGCACTGCATTCACTTCAGCTACATTTTCAAATTTCTATGCATTTCAACATATTAGAACACCACCTTTTCATCCGCAATCAAATGTAGAGGTAGAGCGCTTTGTAGATACTTTTAAGAGGGCATTAATAAAAAAAAACAAACAGATGGTAACTACACAAGAAATATAAAAAATATTCCTTAGTAGTTACAGAGCTACACCAAATCTAAACATACCTAATGGTAATTCGACAGCAGAAGCTCTGATGAATCATGAAGTTTGCTTGACTATGGATATTATACTTCCTACTCCAAAACATTTCCAAAAAAGAAACATGGTGATGAAGAAAGAATTTAACCAACATCATTGAGCGGAGAAGCGCATGGAAGGACAATCTGTACTTGCTAAAGATTATTGCAATGGCAAAGGAAAATGAATTCAAGTATGCATTTTATGTCGTTCTGGAAATGTTACATATGATCTACAGTTTGGGTTTGACATGCAAACCGATTACGATCCTCTCACCTTCCAGAGACCAAATCAAACTTCACCTTACTGCTAGATATCCTATTGGACAGATTCGAACTGCATCCACAATCTTCCCAAGATATACCAAAGGAAAAAGATAATCCTAGGAATCCACCAAAACGTGTACTTAAGAAATCAAATAGATTTCAGAGAAAACCTTATCGACTGTAAATAAATTCCCAAAATATGTCATACGAACAAAAAGCTAAAAAATAGATATTTTAGGAGAAACAACTTACTCCTAACAATTTATTGACTCTTAAAGGGGGTAAGAGAGAACAATAACATTACTGCTGAACAATACCCCACATGTAGACAGTAATTTGTGATTAAACTCAATTCTGCCGTATCCTGGTCGGTGAGAATAAAAAAAAATAATATTGTTGTGTTTCAAAATATATTTAACTGTGTTTGTTATATTTCCTAATATTTGGGGTTACAACAGTGTCATAGCTGAATAAAGACACTGGTTTTCGCTTTTTCCCTTTTTAAGTTCTTTTTTTTTTTTGTTATTAATGTTTGATCAATTATAATCAATTGAATAGAAGGCATGTTTTCGTGTTACAATTTTACTCATATTTTCAACTTTTCGTTATTTTCTTCCAGAGTACTCTGTTTTGGAAAAAAAGGAGAAAAAGAAGAAAAAGAAGAAAAGGAAGAAAAGGAAATACTAATAATACTACCACTACTACTACTGCTACTGCTACTACTAATAATAATAGACTCGGTTGGAATTGCAATGAGAATTACGGGTATTTCGAAGCTCCTGAAAATTTAACGTTTTCTTTCCATCTTTTTCTTCTTTGAAAACGTAAATATGAATTTTTTGTTATTTTTACCACTATTTTAAGGTAGATAGGAATATTTTATTTATCTGTTTCTCTTTTAATGATCCTGAGTGATTAATCAAATAGTTTCTTAACTGTAAAAGACTACGATATTAGTTGTAGATATTTTGAAAAAATATTTTCTTCAAAAAGCTACTATATGAGCAAATGAATGAACAAATCAATAAAGTTTATATATATATATATATATATATATATATATATATATATATAATTTTATGCAAACAATTAAGTTCCTAATAATCCCGTGTTTTTTTTAAATATATACTCTAACAAATGATATCACTTTCCTTAACCTAATCAATGAGTAAATTATTATTTATTTTTCCAATTTCCAGGGATGTTTGCTTCACTTTATTATTATTATTTTGAAAAATAGTGAACATTATTATTTTTTTAAATTCACAAGAATGATAAAATTTAGTAACCATATACTGTAAAACAAAATGCAACTCAAGGTGTTAAACGTGCCATGGAGTGAATAGCTGCTGCGTTATAAGGTTGCGAACTATCATCTATAAGCTTCGGAACCCTGTCTCTAAAAGACCGATACCTAATTTGACTTGTGCGCCACTTGTGGGAACTAAAAGTAAAACAAAAGTCCAGTATAACTCTTCCAGTAGATAAACAAGGGGATAGTCCCTCAGGAGGGAACCTATCTGAGGTCGAATAATCTGTAGCTACTGTAGCTATAAAATAGCTAATAGGACATGAAGTATCTATTTTACACGAATGACTAGAAATGACAGTGAGCTAGAAGGTCTCCTGAAAACACTAAAATGTTTCAATGACGACATTGGAATGAAATTTGGTTTGGATAAATGTGCTAAAGCCACAATTTTATGCTGATCACGACAACAATCCTCATCTATAAGTTTAGATTCTGAGGTAACAATAAAAGATTTCGAACCTGAAGATTATAATTATTTACTATGTAAATGAGCGTGACAGAATTCCTCATAGAAAAATGAAAGAAATAGCGCGAAAAAGTACTATACAAGGATACGATTGATATTAGGAACTGAATTGAACTATCAGAACAAAATTATGGCTATTCCATTCCAGTGGTTTAATATATTTTTCACATTTGGAACTGGACTCTAAATGACATAAGACGAATGGATTCTACATCAAGAAAGGCTGATGCAGACTGTCTATACCTACCACGTAAAAAAGGTAGAAGAGGTCTTATTCAGCTAGAATTGTCATACAAGATAAAAACTTTTGGATTAGGAACATATATGAAAACGACAAAGGAGTGGACGACACAATTAGTCAAACAACACGAAAACAGAAAAATATTTAACCATGAAAGAAGACTGTAAATATAAACAAGGTTTACATTTAGTAGATCCTGTATAAAACCAAAATAGAGCCCAAGAACCAACTGCTGAAACAAAAAATATGAAAAATAAAGCCAAGGATAAATTTCTTGAAAAGATGCAACAATGATGGCAAGACAAACCTCTGCATGGCCAATATCTAGGAAGTTCTCATAAAGCCGATGTTGATAAAGTTAATACTCATCGATGGTTACGAGCATCTGGATTAAAAGTTTTTTTCAGTCTTTTCATTAAAGACTTTCGGGCAAATATGATGCATAATAGTGTAGATCCAAAATGCAGGTAGAGTGAGGCAGTATTTACACTGGACAATGTGCAAATACTTTGGAAAAGGTGTTAAGAAACACTGCTATAAACATCACCCAGCGCACCAGTTACAGAAATAGAAGACACACTTCTATGGGATTACTGATAGGAGGATTGAAGCAAATAGGACGGACATAATTATCGAAAGCAGAAAAGAAAAACTTGCCTACTAATTGATATGGCTTGCCCTGTGGACTGTAACATAGCAATCAAGAAATTTGAAAAACTGTATAAAGACCTGAAAATCGAAATAGAAAAATGTAGAAATTGAAAACAGAATTGTAGGGGTGCTAGGAATGATAAAAAAATAAACACAAGAACACACTGAAAAATCCCTGGAATTTCCAGTTTAAGAGAAATACAAAAAATGCTTTCATAAGTACAGTTCACACACTTAGAATAGCGTTATCCATGTAGCGCCAGTGATGTTGAGAAAAAACAAACCGTGATATGTAGCCATAACAACACACCTCTACCTGCGTTAGGTTTTCCCGCAGACATGGTAGGTAGTGTAAGCATAGCATAGATGGAAAATGATATTAATAATAATAATAATAATAATAAATAAGTTAATTTTTTTTCCAGTTATTAATTACTGACACCTAAATATCGCAATAACGACAAAGTTCAGAAAGTGAAACTACTTTGTTTACTGATATCTTATGCTTGTCTCTATGGCTTTTAGCCTAAAAAGTTTCTGAGATTACTTGGTCTGTGTTTAAAAATTGCTTTGAGCAAGAATATCAAATCTTGTAAAATATTTTAATTGCTTCCGTATTTGTCTAATTCTAAAATATTAGTCAGAATTCTAAAATAATTGTTAGTTATGGACTTATGGATTATAAGGTAACTTATAGGAATGTGATAAATGAATTCTAAAGAAGGTTTTTGATAACTCATCGTGGTAGCCTCCGTATGTAAGATAACTTGATTGACACAATATTTCTTGTTAGCTCAAAATAGGCTGTGTATAATCATTTATATTTTTCATATTTCTTCTGAATTAACTGAATATAATCCTGCAATTATTATATTTAAATTATTACTTTCCGTTGTCTGAAGTCATCTAAAACTAGTGAAAATCATGCTTTTTTTAGACTTTTTACATGAGATAGCATACATTTTATCATTGGTACCATTTTAAAATTTTAATTTATTTTTCACATAAGTATTTAGTTCATCTTTTGCACACGAAATTATGTTATAATAATAATAATAATAAAATTATTATAATTATCATCAGATATATAGATTATCAATATTATGATCATTATTTCACTGAACACACCATTATAATAATAGCATCTAGAGTTTTACGTCCATGAAGTTTGTGTCATGGTTTAAGAGTTTAATGTTATTGTGCCACTGGCATATTCATTTCTCTAAGCATCTAACTATTTCTTGCAGTTCTTTCTAGAAATAGAAACTTTAATGAAATAAACCGACAAGATAAACTCGAACAGAAAACTAAACAATATATACCCTGCGCAATGTTAAAAAGAATAAACAAATGACAGGAAAAATGTTTTGCAAATCTCCACAAACTTTTTCGTTCTAAGAACTTCTGCATTGTCTGTCTGTTGCTAAACGGTAATATTTAAGTAGTATAAAACTTATAATCAGATCAAAATATAGCGCGTGATTGTTCAATTCTACCCTTTTAGAAATATGTACGTAAATCCAATGAAAATAATCTTCTTTCTTGTCAGTGCACTTAGTTTAGTTGTTAATCACACGGATCGAACATTATGCATTAGAAATTTAGAAAGAAAATTCAAATATGTTTTATTGATCCATCTTTGTATATGAATATATCTCAATGCAAATACAGAACATTTTCAGTTATGCCATGTTCTGCATGGGGGATGAGTAATAAGGGACTCCCCGAGAGTAATAATCTTGTTTATTTTCATAAAATCTACAATAGATAGAAGGAACACAAATGAAACAGTTGGATAAAAAAGTTATTTACTACAAAGATACTATTTTTCCACATAGTCATTACTAATGGTTGCAAAATATTTCCAGTAACGAACAACTGAGAAGAAATTTCATATCGTCATTCCGTGAACTTCTGTTTTCATTCAGCTTCGTAGTTGTGACATCATATCGCCTCATCGTTGTGGACTCAGTCCAGCAATTTTCCACTAATATCTTATCACATGTCCAGCAATTCTTGCATTCGGTAGCCATTTTGTTCTTGTCTGAACATCTATAGATTCTATTTTACACAAACATTCAGATAACAAATTAAGACCAATGTCGTTTACAATGCATTAAAATTAATATTAATATCTGTACACTGTATCCTTGGAATAATTCACCGATTCGCGTCGTGGATAAGCTTTTCGAAGCACAATTTAGTGGACAGAGAGCTGTGCAGAGCCACCATGAACGTTGCATATAACACATGCCACTGTTGGCACTTCCGAAATATCTATCTATCTATCTATCTATCTATCTATCTATCTATCTATCTTTACCATAACTGTGATTACATCGACTCTTTGATTTCCATAAATAGGCAGTAAATATCGATGAATGTCAATGGGTAAAATGTTTCCGCATGAAAGAATTCAGTGGTAAACATATGCTTCGTATGCACTTTCGTTTTAGTCACCATTTTGCTAGTATGTCGCTCAGATATTTTGAACATGGCCAAAAATTGTGAGTTATACTGTCATATTGTAACACTGTCAGCCGGTCCTTGGGTCTAACCCCAACCTGGGAACCTGTTGTGATGATGATGACCGGAACCTGAGTCAGGGTTGATGCTATCGAAACGGCACCAGTTATGAACACGCTCTCGGGTCGCTAATCGTGATGATGGCCTTGTCATAGCAGCTGGTCCTCAAGACGTCTATTACAACAGTGAACTTTCTTACCCACGCTGTGTTATTTGATCTCAGGAAAGACACGTTGAAAAATCGGTAGCCGTTTCTCTACCACCTCAAACCAGACCGGACACATGTGTACACTTACGTTGAAAAAAAATAAACACAGCACACACACACACACACACAGACACACACACACACACACACACACACACACACACACACACACAAAAAAAAAAAAACAAATAAATAAATGAATAAGTTCGAAGACGCTTGGATGAGTTACGGAAAATGTCTTTATATATATATATAAAAAATAATTAACAATAAATGCAGAATGTACGATCGTAGAATTCAATGTTCCCAACGGAGCAAAAGATTCGTTTAAATAATTAGAACTTTTAATTTTCCCAATTACTTTTAAAACAAAAAAGTTATTTCAGGGCTCTTTTCAAAGCTTTACGGAAATAGCCGAAGTGGAGCGAATGGTGGGTATGTAGCGACAGCGGTAGTGAAGTAGTTTGGTCTCTGTCGCTCAGCAGCTCTGAAAACTTGGCGTGGCTCTTTACCGAAGCTTTACGGAAACGGCCGAAGTGGGGTGTTCTGGTTATGATAGTAGATTCGCCTTGTCTCCTTCGCTCGGCAATAAAAAATCTCTTTTCTGCGATTTGAACTCTTTCTCGGCTCATTCTGTTTCTATGCCTATTCAGCTAGGACTTTATCGGGGGCGCATTTTTCGACTTTAATTTTTTAAGTTGATCGGCGGTAGGCTTTTCTACTTTTCTTAACATCTTCAGCCTGGAGCTCTATGAAAGGCGACCAATCTTCTTGGTCGTGGCCCCCAGTTGGGAACACTTTTCCCTCAGTCGTTACATTTCGATTGCAACTGACTCCAACTACTTCAACGAATTACCGATTTTTCTGGTCCCGATTTTTATATTTGTCCCCAATTCTCTTGGGGATGAATGATGGACACTGGGTATCTATGGAAATCAAAACATTGACCAATGAGATTATTTCCATCTACACATTTCAAGGTGGAATTATATAATTCCTTTTAATTTTTCAAATTTTCAAGTCCTTTCCCAGCAAATGTGGGAAGTAACGATCTGACCTTACCCTAATCCCATTAAAAGTCCTGACAGCCTTTTTTGACTATCTTTATTTTTCACTCTACTGGCCAAATAACAATGGGAAAAATATATTTTTCTTTTCTTCCCAGTTTCCAGCTAGCAGATACGTCTAATGCTTGACTGAAATGAACTGAAAGATTTTTGCATTTTCAGTCTTCGTTTCAGAATAATCTTAACACAATATATTATATTTGCACACACATGTACATGTAATCACGTAAACGATCACATGTATTTATATATCCGCACACACCTACATATATATAGTTGTAACGTCATCATTAATTAATTTTTTTCGATCATTTCATAAGCAATAATTGTTCTTGGGAGAAAAGTTTGATTTTTAAAGAACCCTATCTTTTATCTTGCCATAATTATTTATTTCATTAATTTATTTTTTTGTCGAAGAAAGTTAAAGATCATTTGTTATAGGGGGGCGAAAGTTCGTTTAGACCATGAATTTTGTTCAAATTATGCCAAACTTTCAACAAGAAGAACTGCGGCTTGAGTCGATATAAGAAACGAAATTATTTATTTTCTGATGAAGTTAAAGCCAGAAAAACAAAATGAAAAGTTTCTCTTATTCATCGCAATTCATTCAATGCAAATTTTCTTCTAAGTGAAAATATAAATAAATATCATATCAGTGGATCTCGATGCATATGAAAAAGAATTTTGAAGAGGCTGATATTTTCAAACCATGCAATGGAAGGCCCCGATTTATTTCTCGGCAGATTTATTTTGTTTTATCCGACTCATCTAAATCAGAACGGAAGCAGACAAAAATAAATTCACAGATTTTCATAATGTTTTGTAAGAATACTGTGTGACATTTGGTGAGACAGTTAATGATCAAATAGTGTTAAAGACAATGACGCCTGATTTCAGTGCGCCTAAAATGACTGTTGATTGTATCCGAGAGTTCTGTTTTGAAAAGGTGTGGGAAAATGTCTTTAGGATAATCTTTTCTCGTTTGGAATGTGTCCTTGACGAATAGAAAAGGAACACTCAAGGATTGCAGTGTTGACAGTTGGAACAATAACAGTAAAGAAAAACGGAAGAGATGATAGATTATTTTAAGTAATGATAATTTGTTTAGATATCGTTTCATAAGAACTTAACAAAAGCAGAAGAGAGGTAAGGCGGATGAATGAAAGAAACAAAAAAAAAAAACTCAAAGAACACTCAGACCAAATAACTTTTTAGTCTAAAAACTACTTACCTTTTATAAAGTATGAATTGAATTTTTTCAAAGTAAAAGATAGGCTGTCAATAATAGTTTTCGCATTTGACTTGACTGCTTTCTAAATTCACAATCGACTTGATACAAAATATAGAAAAAGGCTATAGAATGCACTGTTATAAAGGTAAAGCTAAAGGCGCGTGCCAGTTTTTGTCAGCTACAAGCGTATCACATATCTTCAAAAGTTTTAAATTTTAAAATTAACAGTAAAAACATGCACTTCTTTTCCAACCTCTCAGTTTTTCCTCTTCGTGTGTTGTCTTTTTCTGCTTTCTTTCTGTTTTCTCAATCTTTCTCTGCTTCTCTTTTCCGAATTTATTCCTTCTCCGTGGATCCGGTTATCGTTCTTCTTTTTCTTATTATTCCTCTCTCTATCTCTTTCTTTTCCTCACTCTCTCTCCGATTTTCATCTCCACTTTTCTTCATTATATTTTTAAATTTCGTAAATAACTTGCCTTAACAATCTCAAATTCAGTGACCAATATTTGCTAAAATACATCTTCATGTATAATATCAGTTAATAATTAACCCATAAACGCTCAGCTATCCTTGGAAAAACAACTTTTAGGAATTTAGCGGTTACGAAACTTGTAATAGAAGTATCATTTTCCTGTTGAATCAGATTAACCTAAGATCTACTTGAACAGATAACAAACGAACAGGAGGCCAAATCAAATGAAATGCTTTTCAAGGCATACATATTTGAGACTTTCTTTTAAATATGTTAAATTATTACCAAGAATTAATTTATGAAAAATAAAGTGACGTGGATCGCCGACGAAAAGGTTCTGAAGAAGACGAAAATAAATATCAAAATATAAAGAAAACCACCTTTATTTTAATCAAATATATCTACATACAATGTTCATTAGATTTTCTTTCAGCCATTAGAGAGGCTGAAAGATAAGCTCTTTGGAGAACTAAGTGTGATATGGCTGTATATGAAAATAATGATGAAATTAATCACACATCGTTGTTTTCTAAAAAATATACATTGTTTATTTCAAATAGGATATTTTGTGTTAACTCAAATCATTAGCGTATCAATTGTGCGTTTTTTTATGGAAGTTTGACCAATCATTGATAAATACGGGTTACCCATTTCTCCAGAGTTCATCCATTGAACTATATTTATTTCAACAAATGTGGCCAGTAGTAGTGAATTAGCATTTATTTTACGAGTGACAGGCGGGTTAGAAGTATTTCAATACAAAGTATACATCTGTTGGACTTAAAGACTGTAGAAGGAAAGAGTTGCAAGCGTCGACACGGTGAATTGATGTTGGCTTATTGAATGCGCGACGCTAAGTGATAAAACTTTAAACAGATAGATGAGCTAATCAAGGAGTTTGATGAAACGTTGGCCCGGATACGTTTTCAAGGTGAGGTTCATTGGTGGGGAATTGAGGACATTGATTCTGCTCTGTGTCATTTTCAATAAAAGTCAAAGTATAAATGATTGAACGAACGAACAGACCTGGCTAATCAGTGGGAAAAGGAAGAAAAAGCAATGATTGCTTGTGGTTTCTAGTTGATTTGTGAGTAAATGAATTTATGTAGAGAAAAATAGGAAATAGACTGAGTGAAGGAGAAAAATACAGACTCTAGTAAATAAAAGACAGACATTTAAAATGGATAAAGAAGTGTAGGGGAATGATAATAACAAAGAAAGAGAAAGAACCGAATATAAGAAATAAGTAAATAAGAAAATGAAAACTGAAAACTATGAGAAAATAAACAAACATGAAAAATGAATGATTTCTGAAAAAAATTCCGTAGATTATGATTAAAAGCTGAAGAAAGATTTTTTTTATTTAATCATATCACCCCTAGCAAGGCCGTAACGCCACTGATGTATAGGGGGCTACATAGGAGTGAAAAGATTGGAAAAGAGAAAAACGGAAACCGCATCCTAACAGGAAACAAGGGATGAGCCTCTTCACCTGTTCATTGGTTAGCAACCGGTCTAATGCAGAAAGTAATGGCAATCTACTGCGGGATAATCATTCAGTCATAATCAGTCAGTCATGTCTCGAAAGTGACATGATCGCGCAAAGCGTGTATCACATATGGAAAATAACTGACTGTCTGCATATAATTGTTGGAATTATGATTAGGGCTTCTACTGGTCATAAAGTGGGGGATCGGTTTTCTATTGTTATGAAGTAATAAACTGATCCCCCACTTATTACTACGTAATAATAAAACACATCTCTTCTTTCTCTAGCTATGAGTCAAATAATAGGACAGATTGGGTTCTATAGCCTTGGCTGGCAACCAGTCTACTGCAGAAAGTAATGGCAACCTACTGCAGGATAATTTTCTGGCTAGTCAGTCATGTCTCTTTCGAGACATGACTGACTAGCCAGAAAATTAGCCAATGACTAGCCAATGCGTGTATTCTGTATGGCACTTAACTGACTGACAAGATGCATTATTATTATTATTATTCCTTCAGCGTTCAAACCGGTAAAATGTGGTTGCTTTCACATGAAATCAAGTAAACAATTGACAACAAGTCGCATTCAATTTCATTCACTTAACTATTCTCTTAGCTTGTTTCCAACAATGCTGTCATTGAGAAAATCACGTTTAGAAAATCATGTCTCTTTTGAGACATGATCTCCCAAGCATGTATCATGTATGTCAATTAACTGACTGATACAAATCAGTTAATATATGATGTTAACCATGTAGACATCCAATAAAAAAAAGCCAAAAGGTAATAACGCAAGTGAATTAAATAAAGATATAAACAAAATTAAAATTGTTAATTTTATAGAAGATATATCGAATAGAAAATACAGAATAATTTAATTCCAAGAAAAAAGAACAAGCGGGCAAAACCCGATAAAATAAGAAGAAAAATATTAAAATTAATGTTGATAAAAAAGGACGCATTAAAAAAAGGAAGAAATCTGGATTAGAGGTCTGAAGTAGAATTACAATTGTATTACACATATTAACAATATTTTTGATAATGGTTAATCTTATGAAAGCGTTTATTTAGAGCTAGTCACTAAGTTAATATTCTCCGTAAGCATTGTTCAACAATTCAATATAATTTGATATTTTCTTTTTTACAAAATGAAATATTTATAAAAATTACGATATCTTCGTCTGTCATGTATAAACAGATATAAAATGCTTAATTAATACAAAGCAAGATAATAATAAGTTAAAACATGAAGGAGGAATTTACGACATCACTTGTAATAATTGCGAATATTTATCAAGGAATTTAAATAAAATGTTATACAAATAAAAAAAGAGATCTTTTACAAAACAACACTCAGTACAATTCACTGTAAACAGTTTGAACATAATTTCTATTTAAAAATACTGTTTTAATTAAAAGAGAAATTAATTTACTGAGGCGAAAGTATATAGAATGTGCTTTAATCGCTAGAGCATTTACAGTAAATTTGCGTCCAGCTTTTACAACATTTCACCTTTTTTGTCAGATCTTCTGTTATCCCAACATAGAATATATAATAAAATTGATAAAAATATAAACAAAAACTAAAAACAGAAAACAAAAAAACAAAACAAAAAAAAAAACGGAACTAAATAAAATTAGAGGCGATATACCCGAAGCAAAAAGTTTAAAGTTTCAGTATATATTATTTTCTCCCATACAAAATGTGAGAGAACTATATTACCAATATATTTACATTGATAGTTTCATTCAAGTCATATTATGTTTCAAAAAATTAACAGATTTACTTGTTGAACCAGAATTTCAGTGTATAGGGGTGGGTTTATATTTGAATCATTCAAGAAGCTGCATTCTTGAATAGACACAATATATTCAGTTACAAATTATTAGAAAACAATGAAATTTACATAGCTAAGCAAAGATAAATTTAAGAAAACATGAAGCAAAAACCCATCATATATTTGAGGAGCTACTGAAAGATTTTTGATCTGACGAAAATAAATTTGAAGTTTATCAGATTTTGATAAGTAGGTGGGGGAAAATATCACACACACACACACACACACACACACACACACACACACACACACACACACACACACACACACAAGATATATATATATATATATATATATGGAAAATGTCTGACAAATTCAAAAATGTTAACTTGTGACGCATTATTCATACAACATAGCAAATTTAATCCGATGAAGCTCTGAAGAACGAAACGCGTCACAAGTAAAATTTTTCCACGTTGTCATTTTCTCAATATTGTCCTCGATATATATATATATATATATATATATATATATATATATATATATATATATATATATCCGTGTGTGTATATAAAATGTATTTAGACGTAAAGAACTCACCGAAAGAAGTTTTATTGAATTACGTTAAAGACTCCAACTACTCATCTATTCATTATATCTTTTTGATTTCTGAAAGAGATGTTGTAGCACAGTGTTTGTACGGTTTATTCATAATTTCTGAAATCCATGTTTTTTAAGTGTTTTCGATTATATGCCATTGTCAAAAACTGAGTACTATCAGTATGGTATGGAAGCAATATATAAATTCAAGAAAAGGGGATTCAATTATCAATTTTGAGTTCATAAGCGAATTGTAAAACGGAGTATTGTCAAAGTTCTCTTTCAGTCTTTTTTAAATCATCACTATAAGCATCTAATAAACACTATTTAAATAAGCACTATAAAAAATTCAAGCAAAAATTCCTGTAGTTTTCATTATAAAAGCGAGTGTGTCCACATATATAAAACAGTGGTTATAAAAATCATGAATGATCCTTCTAAAATAATTGTTTCTTCAAATATATGATTTTATAAAAAAATAAACATAAAACAAGCATTTAACAAAAATGATCTCTCAGATCATGTTGTTAAAGAAATAACATTAGCTTTAAAAAAATTATGAAAAAAAAACAACAAAAAATAAATACACCATTAAATTATTTTCTTCTAATCTTATTACCAATAATTATAATTCAGTACCCAAAAAAAGTTGTTATGAATTCTCATGTCCTCTGGGTGATTGCATCTCAAAACACTAATAATAAGTAAACGTTGAGATTTAGTGCAATTCGTGTACATATCTAACAGTACATAACAAGCAACCAAAATACTATTGACACAAGATACATTTGAATAATGCCAAAATATTATAGGAATGACTCAAAATTCTAGAAACTATTATAATACAAAAGAAACAAACCACATTAAGTAAAATATGTTCTTCCACAATAGAAAGAAATCCCTCGATTAAAGCGTTTTCAACTAGTGCGCTAAAATATTTATACCAAAATTCGAATTAATGCCTGCATAATACTCGATTAGTGCAGTAAAACATTCGTCAGCATATCCATAGGAACTGAAAATTGTTTTTTATTGTTACTAATTAATTAAAAATTTTCTAAAATTTAAAAATAGAAAATGGGTAACTACTTTGTTTAATTTTGTTTACATTTGATTAATGCGTTTTCGATTAGTGCTTATCTTTTAATGTACACATTAGCCGCACTAATCGAGAGATTCCTTTATATGGAAGTGTGTATAAATAAGTTAAATACTATGTTTAGATATTCAATACATGTTTTTTACCCGTTAAACCGTCACACATGGCACCATTTTTAACTGATTCCAAGTCTCAATTGAGCAATTCCAAAACACCAGAATTAATCCAAAATATTGCTTACCGTACTGATAGGACCCAGTTCTCGAAAATAACTCTAGTAGTTGAAAATAATTGATTATAACAGAAATGGACAATTTATTTATAACTTCAATCTCGATGTCAAACATCTCATTCGGAAATTGGAAACAAATAACAAAACATTGAATAGGCAGATGTTTTTGACAAAATTTAATAAAACTTTTTCGAATATAAGGAGGGTGCGACGTATAAAGTGTCATCTAAATTACGCAAAAATTGAAATTAACACTGACATCTCATTTTAACAGATATATTTGCCAAGTTTACAAAAATATCACGGAATGCTAAAGAATAAATTTATTAAATAAAATCACCATTGGCTTCCACTTCGGCCAGCAGACAACTTTGAAATCTTCTGCATTTCTTCTGGATGGTTTCTATATTTAAGTTGGTAAATGCTGCATAATCCTTTCCTTCAATTTATTTTGGTGTTACAAATAGTTTTGCGCTCCACACATCAAGGGGGCTGCGGTCTGAGGAGCTAGGCGATCAGATATGGAAGCAGAAATTGTCTGACAACCATGATTGAGTTCTCTTACACGTGTGGCATGGTGCGAAGTCCTGTTGCCAGATATAGATTTTTCTAACAATCACCCTTTTCAACCAGAGCCGCACTTCCTCCTCAGAGCACTTGATGTAGGCTTCAATATTGAATATGAGACCTTGTGGGAAGATAAATAAAGACATAACGTCTACATCACAAGTGATCACTCCAAACACCTTCGTAATCACCATTAGACTCATCCAACACAAAATCCTCTGCACTGTTTTCAGATTAGCACCCAAACACTAAAATGTTCGTATTTGAGCTTCCAGCACGAATTACAAGCAGTACAGCACGCCATTTTCAAATGTCTTGCGGAGTTAATGGTGCTCTTTTCCTCACGGACGGTCCTTAACTGCCTTTACTATTCTCTGTTATTATTATTTTTTCTACATTTCTTGACTATTACGTTGTAATTTATTTTGTGTTGTTTTGAATAAGAGCGTTATAATTGTTGCGAGCGATAGTTTAGATTTTATGGGATTATCTTGATTAGTGACAAGGTTGACGATCTTTCATTTTTTTAATATATTATAAATTTTACATGTTTTTCAAGGATTACGACAGAAATATGGTGTTTAATGCTTCTTCAGAAAAGCTTTTAATTACTGTGCAGTAAAATATGCTGATGTTTAGTTGTATGGTATTTAATTATTAACACCTGGTTTCAAGAACACCCACGACGTCTTTGGATATAGGGAAGCGCTTGTTGAACACTTGGAGAAGCCCAGGAGGCGACACAAAGAACCAAATATACTACATAACTATAAACAAGAGATTCAGGAACGCAGTGGTTCAATGCAAAACATATCCAAGTGCAGACTGCGAAAGTGACCATATCCCAGTCATCTTCAAACTAAGGAAAAAACTCCGAGGAATGAAGAAGCCGAACACAGCACCGAAATACAGGTTGAAATACAACACGCTGGTGAATGACCTCAACCTGCAGAAAGAATACACTAACAGCGTGAGAAAGAAATATGAAGAACAAATTGGAAAAGCACGCTTAAAATGGGACTCACTAAAGGAAACAATGGTGACCTCAGAGAACAACATTGCCCCAAAGGAAATCAGACTCAGAAGAAGAAACGAGTGGATGACTGAAGAGATTCTCCACATGATGCAAAGGAGACAAAAAATAACGCCAAGACATGAAAGGGAATACAGGAAACTACACAGGGAGATGAACAAATGCAGACGGGCTAAAGAGGAATGGCTCAACAACAAATGAGCAGAAGTAGAGACTGAGCAGGACCAATAAAGCAGAGATGCATAAAAAGATAAGAGAACTGACAAGATAAAAAACCTACTCCTCAACAAGATGCATATAATCCAAGGATGAAACAATCATATTGGAGAAAGAGAAAATACTCCAGCGATGGGAAGAGTATATAAAGGATCTTTTTGCGACAGGAGAGAACAACCGAGAATACACAAGGAGGAGGTTAGACCGGAAATATTAAAACCAGAAGTGGAAGCTGCAATGGCCAAACTGAACAGAAAGAAAGCAGCTGGTCCAGATGTCATCGTAATAGAGCTGCTGATAGCCCTGGAAAAATATGGCAAAGAAAAAGTTACCGAAATAATAAACGAAATTTATAATAGTGGAATAATACCAGACGATCTATGCAATTCGATATTTATAACACTGTCGAAGAAACCAGGTGCAAACGAATGCGAACTATACAGAACTATCAGCTTAATGAGTCACATTACAAAACTGATTGTCAAAATCCTGATGAAAAGAGCGAGAAACATAATCAGGCCAGAGATAGGGCAGGAACAGTGCGGGTTCGTCAAAGACACTGGAACAAGGAACGCCATATTTATGATTAGGATGCTCTCCGAAAGGGCAATACAAATGAAGAAGGACTTGTACCTATGTTTTATTGATTATGCGAAGTCATTCGACAAAATACGACAAAAAAGAATTGATGGAGATGCTCAGCAGCCTCGACATTTTTGGGAAAAACATCAGAGTAATCAAGAATCTCTACTGGCAGCAAACTGCCTGCATACGGTAACGATTTCAGCAGATTTACAAAGATAGAAAGAGGCGTAAGACAAGGATGTGTCTTTTCACCGGAACTGTTCAACTTGTATAGCGAGAATATTTTGAGGACCCTAGATGATACTTTTTTTTTTTTAATCATATCACCCCAAGCAAGGCGATAGCGCCACTGATGCGCAGGGGGCTACGTAAGGGTAAAAAGAATGGAAAAGAGAAAGCCGGAAACCACATCCTAAACAGGGAACAAGGGATGCGCCTCTTCACCTGTTCAGTAGACGTGGGTGGAGTGTGAACCGGGCGATAGTTTAGTCTATCTACTCCAATTGGAAAAAAAAATAAAAGAGTGAAAAGATTGGAAAAGAGAAAACCGGAAACCGCATCCTAAACAGGAAACAAGGGATGAGCCTCTTCACCTGTTCAATAGATGTGGGTGGAGTGTGAACCGGAGGCGATAATTTACTCTATTTACTCCAATTGGAAAAAAAAAATAAAAGAGTGAAAAGATTGGAAAAGAGAAAACCGGAAACCGCATCCTAAACAGGAAACATGGGGATGAGCCTCTTCACCTGTTCAATAGATGTGGGTGGAGTGTGAACCGGGCGATAGTTTAGTCTATCTACTCCAATTGGAAAAAAAAATAAAAGAGTGAAAAGATTGGAAAAGAGAAAACCGGAAACCGCATCCTAAACAGGAAACAAGGGATGAGCCTCTTCACCTGTTCAATAGATGTGGGTGGAGTGTGAACCGGGCGATAGTTTAGTCTATCTACTCCAATTGGAAAAAAAAAAGTAAAAGAGTGAAAAGATTGGAAAAGAGAAAACCGGAAACCGCATCCTAAACAGGAAACAAGGGATGAGCCTCTTCACCTGTTCAATAGATGTGGGTGGAGTGTGAACCGGGCGATAGTTTAGTCTATCTACTCCAATTGGAAAATACGCCAGGATTTGTTATTGGAGGCCACAACTTGAACAACATATGGTATGCAGATGATACAGTGCTGATTGCAGACACGGAAAGAAAACTACAAGACCTCCTAAAGTAGGTAGCCGTGGAGAGTGACAAAAAAGGTCTAAAAATAAACTTTAAGAAAACTGAATGCATGGTCATCAGCAAAAAGGGGAAAAACCTAAAATGCAAAATACAGGTAGGGGACAGCAGAATCAAGCAAATACAAAAATTTAAAATACCTAGGAAGTGTTCTAACAGGAAGTGGAAAGTGCGACACTTAGATCGGAAGGCGAATTGGCGTGGCAAAGGACGCGTTCCAAAAGCTAAGTAAAGTAACACACAGGAAAATTTCACTAGAAATAAAGAAAAGAGTGCTGGATTGCTATGTGATGTCAGTTGTTCAATGCGGCAGTGAATGCTGGACAATATCATCGAAAATGAGGACAAAACTTCAAGCAGCGGAAATGTTGTTCTAATGAAGGATGCTGCGGATAACGTGGACCGAGCATGCGAGCAAAGATGAGGTGCTGGAAAAAATGGCAACGAAAACGAAATTAATTGTGAGCATCAGGAAGAGACAATTGAAGTTCCTGGAACATGCGATGAGGAAGGATGACTTGGAGAACCTGATGCTGACAGGTCAGATAGAAGGAAAAAGAAACAGAGGAAGGCAGCGGATAACATATTTACAGAGCCTGATCAGGTGGATGACGGAACGGGGGTTGCGAGGTCTAACAGGAGTAAACATACTAAGAGCCACAAGAGATAGGGAGACGTGGAGAACTACGTCCTGAAGAAGAATATCTTCTATCCCTATTACAAGCAACTAAATGATACGTTTTGATACGTCCTTCTTTCTGTTTTGTTATTCACGCAGATTTCTTTGGTGCAGCTCTTTTGAAAGTTTTTTGTTCAATTTTTCAAGATTGGTGTTATATTTATATAGAGACAAGACATGTGTGGTAACATAATATTTAGAATTTTATCGTTTTCTTATTAATTTCCTGCATCCGAATTTTCTCAAAAATTGATTTTCGTCTTCGACATGGCCATAGGCCTTTTTTTTGTATTAAAAAGCATTTTCAAATACATCGTATCTTTTCAGATCATGGACAACGAGATACACACCAGCAAAAGACCACAAGGAACGTAATTTCACAGTGAGTGCCGGTGACTATGAAGACTAGAATGATGATTCGCATCCTCTTGCGGAAAGATCGGTTTTTTTCTTTCCCCTTTATATATTGGTAGCTTTGGAACCATGCCATTTTTAACTTATATATGCATATGCATTTAAACTTTATTTTATTAAAAACTTCATTGTTTTTTATTACTTCTTAATAGAATAATTTCCAGATTATTAATTATAATTGAGCATCGATTAACTTTGTCATTTGAAAGTGGTTCACATCTTGAATAAGCACTGGTGAATAAATCAAAATCTGAAAAGCATTTCCGAAAAATATTCCCGACCGCAGAATCATTGTGCTAAACTTTGTTAATGAAATAATACGACGAGGTCAGGAAGAAAATGTATTCTAAGAAAAATCCTTATGTGTTATCTTATTAGTTTTTGGTGAACAGGTCAGGCCAATAACTTGCAGACAAAGAATGTGTGTATAAAGAGTATAATGGGAAATGTTATTTTTGATACCATCTTTGCAAAATTATGGTGGAATGACCGCAAGATAAGCATTTTGAAAAAGTTTCCTATTCTCAAAATAAATAATTTTTAGGTCAATGTTTGGATCGAGTCAAAATCATAACAAAATCGTGCTTTTTCCTAGAAAATTTTGTATGCATTGTTTTGTAAATATGTATAAAGTTATTATTAATGTCATATTATTTACGGTCAAACACACACAAATTATACAGAAATGAAAATACCACTGATATCTCATTTTACCAGATATATATTTAGTTAAATTACACAAAAATATCTTAAAATACTAAATAGTGAATTTATCGAATAAAATGGTCATTGCCTTCATCCACAACCTCCAGATAACTTTGGAATCTTTTGCTTTTCTTCTGGACGTCCTCTGTGTGTAAGTTCAGTTCATCTTTGGTGCTACAAAGAGCTTAGTTGGTTTCTAGCTCAACTGCGCCCTACACATAATAATCAAGTAGTTCACAGTCTAGGGAGTTAGATACCCAGATGTAACGAGTGATTTGGTCGCAGAAATTGTCTGCAAACCATCACTAGGTTCTCCTGTTGTGTGGTATGGTATAAAGACCTGATGTCAGACATAGGGTATTCCAACAGCCACTCTCTTTACCCAGGGTAGCGCTACCTCTTCAATGCGCTTGAATTGAGTTTGGGTTCCTGTGAGAAGATGAATTGAGGCATAACGTTGCTATCACCGGTGCTCATTCTACACTTCTGCGTAGACACCATTAGACTCATCCAATTCTTTCCGAATTCTCTGCACTGTTCTCAAACTCTCCGAAATGTTCGTATTGAAGCTTCCGGTGCGAATGCCAAGCAGTACAGCATGCTGTTTTCAAATATCAGAGGGAATGAGTTGCGTCATGGTGCTCTTTTGCTCACAGACGACTTCAAACCCAACCTACTGTACTGTGTAGTCGACAAAATTGAAAAAAAGTAACAACGCGCATGAACGAAATTAAAACAATATAATTTACCCAGTACACCCGTTATATACGTATATATAAACTACTATTGATCAACTGTATATTAAACATTTCTTTCCTACTATCAACCTCACATTTAACAGTAGAAAGTGACAGTTTCGTGCAACACGTGAAGGCTTGGAATGAACGCTTCTATTCATAACAAGACTAAAATACAACGTAACAGTCAAAAAATGAAAAACTAATAACAACACCAAAATAAAAAAAAAACTTAAAAATTGCTATAGAAGTGGCTGAGAGTGCTTAGGACAATAAAAGTTGTGGAAAAGTTTTGTACTTCCTTACAAAACGGAAAAGCGTAAAAATGCAGTAAAAATTTAAGAAAAAAATCTTCCTTGTCTGCCGTATTTAATGCAAGATGTTTGAGAGAAAGGTTGCTGCCCAAATATAAATTAATTAAATTAAATGACCCAGCAGCCAGTAAGGAACACATTCCGGTAAAACCCCGTGAAACGACAATTAACAATATCCAAAGAAGATACTGTATCTGAAAACTGAAATTTAAAAATGCAAGGAGATTCTTGAAAATATCATAAATACAACAGAACACACAACTACTGAACAACTACCTCAATAGTACAATAGAACTCAACCACAGCATTACGAAAAGAACTCTGCAACTTAGACAATGGAAAGATTCTACTACCCAGTGATAAATGTAACTCTCTAAACATTTCCGATCTCGAACTCACCGACAACCAATTTGTCGAAATTGCCACCTCCGACATAGATACGACCTCATCCAAATAAAAAACCGAAATCAAGATACTCTATCAATCGATTACGGTTCACCCAAGTCTGCGACATTTCGCGGTTTGAAAAACCGTTCTCCACACAGCAAATGCAATAATATCCGCACAAACTCAAATAAGCTTCAAATGCAAAAACAAAACAAAAAAAAAGAAAAACGCAACAACCCCAATACCATCATCAGACCCGCTGACAAAACTAATAGTTATGTAGTTCTCAACCGACAATATTACAACCAAAAATCTACCTTAGATAACACAACAAAATTGACAAAATAAAGGGAAAATCCCACTTAATCCTTAAAAAGAAGTTCGTAAATAAAATGATCGCAGCGAACAACGCTGAAATCGGTAGCTTAAAAATCAACAAAATTATTGGGGATTACCAACCAGATTATCTATACGGTAACGTCAAACCACATAAACCAGGTTTTCCTCTCCAACCTAGCATACTCTTATACCTGTATACCAGCTATAAAAAAAACCTCAATCACATAATTTCTCTATACACACCCAACAATTACAGCATCGCATCAATGAATTCCTCCATATCTTAAATACAACAAATATCACAGATAGTACAGTAGCTTTGTTTGATGTTGAAAATCTTTTTACCAACGTCCCAGTTGAAGAGACAATCAATATACTAAGTGAATGCATCTACAAACATCTGTCAATCCCACCTCCAAAAATTCGACAGTAACTCTTCAAAAACAACTCCTCGCCTGAATGACGAATGCCCAATTTTATGATCATAATGCTAACATCTATCTTCAAACTAATGGCGACAGGATGGGAAGCCCATTAGGTTTTAATTTCTCTAAATTTTACATGTGTTATATTGAAAACAAGTTGTTTAAAACAATTGTTAGACCACAAATCTACACACAACACGTTGATGACATTTTTGGTTTCATAAAATAAACCAAAAACGAAATTATAAATCTAAAACCATCTTTTAAAAAACTCAACGCTAAAGTTTACACATGATCAAAATAAATAATCACAAAACCCCAGTACTTAATGTTGATATAGAACTAAAATCCAAAATATTTAACAATTACCCGTGTTAAAAAAACAACAAAAAAAAAAAAACACGTCAGTACAAGCTCGTGTTTTCTAATAATATATGATAGCCAATTCCCGAAAAGATATAAAATAGCCGGGATAAAAAAAAAAAGAAAAAACTTCTTACATAGACACACCAAAATTCCATTTTCCAAAGAATATTTCTGAGTGAAATGAAACACATAAAAACGTTTGTGAACAACAATTTTTCTAACTATATCATAGATAAACAAATAAAATTATTCTTACGAAAAAATAAATTGCACTACTTCTTCTATGTGTCCTGACTCTTCAGGACGTAGGCGGTTAGGGTTCTCCACGTCTCCCTATCCCTGGTAGCTCTTAGTACGTTTTCTCCTTGCAACCCCCGTTCCGTAATCCACCTGATCAGGCTCTGTAAATATGTTATCCGCTGCCTTCCTCTGTTTCTTTTTCCTTCTATCTGACCTGTCAGCATCAGGTTCTCCAAGTCATCCTTCCTCATCGCATGTTCCAGGAACTTCAATTGTCTCTTCCTGATGCTCACAATTAATTTCGTTTTCGTTGCATTTTTTCCAGCACCTCATCGTTGCTCGCATGCTCGGTCCACGTTATCCGCAGCATCCTTCTTTAGAATAACATTTCCACTACTTGAAGTTTTGTCCTCATTTTCGATGATATTGTCCAGCATTCACTGCCGCATTGTACAACTGACATCACATAGCAATCCAGCACTCTTTTCTTTATTTCTAGTGAAATTTTCCTGTGTGTTAGTACTTTACTTAGCTTTTGGAACGCGTCCTTTGCCACGCCAATTCGCCTTCCGATCTAAGTGTCGCACTTTCCACCTCCTGTTAGAAAACTTCCCAGGTATTTAAATTTTTGTATTTGCTTGGTTCTGCTGCGCCCCACCTGTATTTTGCATTTTGGGCTTTTCCCCTTTTTGCTGATGACCATGCATTCAGTTTTCTTAAAGTTTATTTGTAGACCTTTTTGTCACTCTCCACGGCTACCTTCTTTAGGAGGTCTTGTAGTTTTCTTTCCGTGTTTGCAATCAGCACTGTATCATCTGCATACCATATGTTGTTCAAGTTGTGGCCTCCAATAACAAATCCTGGCGTATCATCTAGGGTCCTCAAAATATTCTCGCTATACAAGTTGAACAGTTCCGGTGAAAAGACACATCCTTGTCTTACGCCTCTTTCTATCTTTGTAAATCTGCTGAAATCGTTACCGTATGCAGGCAGTTTGCTGCCAGTAGAGATTCTTGATTACTCTAATGTTTTTCCCAAAAATGTTGAGGCTGCTGAGCATCTCCATCAATTCTTTTTTGTCGTATTTTGTCGAATGACTTCGCATAATCAATAAAACATAGGTACAAGTCCTTCTTCATTTGTATTGCCCTTTCGGAGAGCATCCTAATCATAAATATGGCGTTCCTTGTTCCAGTGTCTTTGACGAACCCGCACTGTTCCTGCCCTATCTCTGGCCTGATTATGTTTCTCGCTCTTTTCATCAGGATTCTGACAATCAGTTTTGTAATGTGACTCATTAAGCTGATAGTTCTGTATAGTTCGCATTCGTTTGCACCTGGTTTCTTCGACAGTGTTATAAATATCGAATTGCATAGATCGTCTGGTATTATTCCACTATTATAAATTTCGTTTATTATTTCGGTAACTTTTTCTTTGCCATATTTTTCCAGGGCTATCAGCAGCTCTATTACGATGACATCTGGACCAGCTGCTTTCTTTCTGTTCAGTTTGGCCATTGCAGCTTCCACTTCTGGTTTTAATATTTCCGGTCTAACCTCCTCCTTGTGTATTCTCGGTTGTTCTCTCCTGTCGCAAAAAGATCCTTTATATACTCTTCCCATCGCTGGAGTATTTTCTCTTTCTCCAATATGATTGTTACATCCTTGGATTTTATGCATCTTGTTGAGGAGTAGGTTTTTTATCTTGTCAGTACTCTTATCTCTTTATGCATCTCTGCTTTATTGGTCCTGCTCAGTCTCTACTTCTGCTCATTTGTTGTTGAGCCATTCCTCTTTAGCCCGTCTGCATTTGTTCATCTCCCTGTGTAGTTTCCTGTATTCCCTTTCATGTCTTGGCGTTATTTTTTGTCTCCTTTGCATCATGTGGAGAATCTCTTCAGTCATCCACTCGTTTCTTCTTCTGAGTCTGATTTCCTCTGAGGTCACCATTGTTTCCTTTAGTGAGTCCCATTTTAAGCGTGCTTTTCCAATTTGTTCTTCATATTTCTTTCTCACGCTGTTAGTGTATTATTTCTGCAGGTTGAGGTCATTCACGAACGTGTTGTATTTCAACCTGTATTTCGGTGCTGTGTTCGGCTTCTTCATTCCTCGGAGTTTTTTCCTTAGTTTGAAGATGACTGGGATATGGTCACTTTCGCAGTCTACACTTGGATATGTTTTGCATTGAACCACTGCGTTCCTGAATCTCTTGCTTATAGTAATGTAGTCTATTTGGTTCTTTGTGTCGCCTCCTGGGCTTCTCCAAGTGTTCAACAAATTTAAAACTAAGACAAAATACTGCAATATGTTCACATTTTATTAAAACTTCTATTTAGACATATGTCTGCAAAGCATAGAGATTTAAATAAATATATGCGGTGTCGTAAATTTTTTTCGTGCATCTATTTTACCTGACTATTTAATGAACAAGTTCTAATTGTAAGAATATGAGCCAAAATTAATCGTTAATAAAAAATTCTCTTTCCCCTTTTTTCTTCATATTTAAATCAGTCATTATTTTTCTGATAGATTTTTTTTCACTCCACAGTTTTAGTCTTTTCTTTGCTTATTATTTTATTCCGTTTTTTTCTACTTCTTAATGAGTGACCCCCATTTGACCGCGAAGTTTAGAAATTTCCCATCGGCTGTTTGCTTATTTAGGAATCAGTCTAATCTTAAGACTTGTGAATTGACTGAATGGGTATGGGGAGAACCTAAGGAGGAGAGATGAATTTTCAGATTTGGGAAGACGAAAAAGGAGAAAATTAAGAAACAGAATCGAGAAGGAAAAGAGGGAGAGAAATTAAAGAAAGGGAGAAAACAAAAAAAGAAAGACGGGAATTAAGTAGGAATTAAAAAAGAAAAATAAGATTGGAAACAACGAAAGAAGGAAGAAAAAATGAAGGATGAGCAGTAAAGAAAAGTGTTTGAACGAAATAAAAACAACAGCGGGTGATTAAAAAAACACGCCCTGGTCTAAGTAAAGCAGAAATAAATACAAAAAGTGGAATTCCAATGAAGAAAAAGCATAAGAAAAACGGGGAGAAACGAAAATAAATTAAGGAGTCAAGTCGACGTAGTGAGCATTACGATGTAGATAATGATTCGAAATGCGAAATTGGACAGGAAGATTTGAGTGTGTCTGTTTACGGGGTCATCTGCGGTAGATAGATCTTGATGGTGCCTCATATTCAAGTTATTATAATGGCTGCTTGTAAATCAGTAAAATGTCCAAGTGTTTTTCTACTCCAGTTGTTGACTTCTAAGAGACGGGTTGAGTGAGATGTTGACTCTCACATCAGCAAACAGAAGGATAAACTGAGACTTCTAGATTGATGGGTTTCCAAACAAAGATCAGCAGAGATAGACAAACACAACGATATTTTATCGAGGAAATTTAAAACGGAATGTTCAACAAATTCAGAATCAGATATTCACAATTTGACACTAAGTGTATTTCGGATTAACTTAGCACAGTTTAAGGAAACGGTTAAAATGTTTTCATGTACCCGATTTATGAAGTATAGCCTAGAATGTGATAAGGCAACAAGGGGAAATAAGAAGATTGTATTGTACCACTGTTACATGTAGAAAGATGCTAGAACAATACAAACAGTTGGTGTTGGTGGCATTATCATTCTAAAGCTATTCCACTGCTCACTGAACCTTTTATTGGTCAGAATGACAATGACAAATAGACACAATGTAACGTTATTCCATTCATATTTGTCTTGATAGAACATTCAAGGTTTCAAAAAATCTGTGGGAGAAAAACAGTAGGCAGAATGATGTTTAAAAAAGAAAGATGCTTTTAATGCAGTTGACGCATTCAATTGATATGATGCTATTCTCTTTGAGAGAAGCCAATAATTTTCGATAAACATACTCACAATATAATAAATTTGTTTTGGAGGATATCGCATAAGAATATCCTGAAGATAGAAAAATTTAGCTAAGTTTTGGCTAGAAGTGTTAAAATATAGTCAATAGAAGATTTTAAAGTACCTGCATACACAAATGAAATTATATGAGAAGGCCTTAAGCAGATATAGATAAAAATCCCGTTTTTGTGAAGAAAAATAATTGTCTTTTAACTACGTAAAAATTACAAACTTAAATGGAATAAAAAAAAACAAAAAACATGAGCCAGTGTTGAAAGTAGTAAACTAAGAATTATGCAAACGATTTCGGTTCAGTAAAACCATAAGCTCTTCTATAAGACAAAAATAAAGGCAAACTCTAGGGCTTTGAGATCTAGACAAACTGCTTCATTCATAGAAGAAAAACAAATATGGTTGTTGTGAAAAGAAGAAATTATCCGATCGATGGCATAACTATACCAGCGGATTAAACAGTAAATATAGAATTATTATTATTATTATGTCATTTTTCATCATATTTCGATTTCTGCTATGGTCGCACTACCAACCAAGTCTGCGGCGGGAAGACCTAAGGCAGGTCGTGCCGTGTTGTTATGGCTCCATTTCATGTTTTTTTCTATCTCCCCTATCATCCTTAGCGTTACATAGACAAAGTTCTCCTTAGTGTGTGGGCTGTACTTAATAAGATAATTTTTTGTATATCTCTTAAGCTGACTCTTTCAATGTGTTGTTTTGTTCCATTTTTTATCATTCCAAGTGCACCCACTACCACTGGCACAACTCTTGTTTTCAATTTCCACATTTTTCAATTTCCATTTCCAGGTCTTTAAATTTTGACTTTTTCGATTTCCTTGGTTGCTATGTTACAATCCGCTGGACAAGCCATATCAATTAATAGGCAAGTTATTTCTTTCTGGTTTTTAACAATAATGTGCGGCCTATTTGCTTCAATTTTTTTGTCTGTGTAGATGGTGTAATCCCATAGAATGGTGACATCTTCTATTTCTGTAACCGGTGATGGGTGATGTTCATACCAGTGTTTGTTTACATATTTTCCATAGTGTTTGCATATTGTCCAATGTAAATATTACCCCACTATATCGTGGCGATTTTTATATTCATTTGGGGCAAGTACAGAACAGCCTGAGATCAGATGATCTATTGTTTCTTGGTGTTTATCAAAATACCTGCATTTTGGATCCATATTATTATGTATAATATTTGCCTGAAAGTTTCTAGTAAAAAGACTTTGGTCTTGCGCTGCAAGAATAAAACCTTCAGTCTCAGACTTTAATCCAGATGCATGTATCCATTGATAAGTATTAACTTTATCAACATTGGATTTATTGGCACATTCTGGATATTGGCCATGCAGAGGTTTGTCTTGCCAGCGTTGTTTCATCTGTTCAGGAGCTTTAACATTGGCTTCCATATTCATATTTTTTGCCGTAATAGTTGGTTCTTGGCTTCTGTTTTGCTTTTCTACAGAATCTACTAAATGTAAATCTTGTTTATATTTACTACCTTATTTATTATTGAATAT
The DNA here is from genome assembly GCA_037127315.1 of Ascarosepion bandense. Taxonomy (NCBI): domain Eukaryota; kingdom Metazoa; phylum Mollusca; class Cephalopoda; order Sepiida; family Sepiidae; genus Ascarosepion; species Ascarosepion bandense. The sequence goes on along the minus strand of JBBBDQ010001780.1, from coordinate 1,229,397 downwards.
TTTTTCTTCATGTTGCCTTACTAATTGTATCATCCAGTCCTTTGTTGTTTCTATGTATGTTAATAAGCCAATAGTTGTTGTCTTGTATGCTAATTCTAGCTGAATAAGACCTCTTCCAACTTCTTTACGGGGTATGTATAAACGGTCTACATCAGCCTTTGGATGATGAATCTTATGCTTAGAAAGAAGCTTTATTGTTTTAGAATCCATTCGCTTAATGTCGTTTAGAGTCAAGTTTAAGATGTTGAAACTATATTTGACAACTGGGATTGCAAGGCTATTAATGGCCATAATTCTCTTCTGAGAATTCAATTCAGTTTTTAATATCAGTCGTAGCCTTCTATAGTACTCTTTTCGCACTATTTCTTTCATTTTTTTATGGTGAATGTTTTCACTCATTTACACCTAGGTTTTTTATAAGCTTCTTCTGGTTTTAATTCTTTTATTGTTACAGCATGTTATAAGCTAATTGAGGATGTTTGTTGTAGCGATCCAAGTAAAACTGTAGGTTTAGCACATTTATTCAAATTGAATTTCATTCCAATGTCTTCGCTGAAGCATTTTAGAGTTCGCAGAAGACCGTCCAACTCATTATCATTCTTAGCATACAGCTTTAAGTCATCCATGTAAAATAGATGGCTTATTTTCTTTTGGGCTATTTTATAACCACATTCTGTCTTATTTAGTTTACTGGTTAGCGCTATTAATGATATGCAGACTAGTAAAGGAGACAAAGAGTCACCTTGAAATATAACTGTTTTGATGTTTATTTCACCAGACTTATAGGTTCCATTTATATGATTGAGGTACAGGGTTGTTTTCCATATCAACATGCATTGTTTAATGAAATTGATGATGACGAGTGATATCTTGTATATATTTAAAGTCTTCAAAATCCAGGAATGTAGCACACTATCGAATGCCTTACGATAATCTATCCAGGCAGTACTAAGATTTTTCTTTGTACTGTAGCAGTTTTCCATGATCATTCTGTTAATAAGCAATTGGTCTTTACATCCGTAACAGCCACGTTTGCATCCTCTTTGCTCAAAATGTAACTTGTCATTTCTTTCCAAGAATAAACATGTCTGTTTTGTTAAAATAGATGTTAATAGTTTATATGTAGGCATGTAATTGGTCTGTAGTTTTTCGGGTTGTTTGTGTCACTATTCTTGGGTAGAAGAAATGTAATTCCTTTATTCATCCATGCAGGAATTTTAGTGGGATCGTCAACCATTTCTTGAAGTTCTTTGGCTAGTTTTATATGTGCTGTATTTAAATAATATAGCCAAAAATTAGGAATTTTATCTATACTTGGAAATTTCTTACTGTGTGCTTTTTTAGTGCAAATTTAACATCCTCTTCTGTAATTCCAGCCCATGTCTGTTCTGCTATATTTTTTATTCGTTCTATTTCTTGTGCAATCCAATCTACTTCTTTGTTATGTTCTATATTTTCTCCCAGAACTGTGTGACTTCTTCCATTTTGGCGGGGATTGTCACTTCAATTCTTTTTTTACCTATTTCCCTGTAAAATTTCTTTGCATCGGTTTGAAAAATCTTGTTTTGTCTGTAGAATCTTGATCTTTTCTCATAGCATCTTATTCCTTGAGATTTCAGTTGTATTGTTTGCTTTATTTTTTCCTTAGTTGATAGGACTTCATTTTCATTTCTAATGTTGTATTTTCTTTCAACTCTTCTGCTTTTCCTAGTTCTTACATTTATTCCTCTACCCAGTTCATCCAGTACTGATAGTTCACTTCTAAGTTGTTCGATTTCTTTTTCTATTTTTCTTTTCCAAGGTGGATCTTCATGTCTGCGAGACTGCCTTGTTTTTAATTTGATGTTCAATTTATTGTTGCTGCTATTGTTGATGCATATATTGCTTCATTGAGATTTATATAAGTGTCTTCTTCATATAAAATTAATTTGAGTGCTGCATTGTAGAGCTTAATAGTTTCGAGGTTATGCTTTGTTGGTTGTAATTTTGGGAGCTGTTCTCGTTCCTGCATTGAAATATTTTGTATTTGACTTATATGGTTCTTTATTATTATTATGTCATTTTTCATCATATTTCGATTTCTGCATTGGTCTCACTACCAACCAAGTCTGCGGGGAGACCTAAGGCAGGTAGTGGCGTGTTGTTATGACTCCATTTCATGTTTTTCTATCCTCCCTATCATCCCCAGCATTACATAGATAACGTTTTCCTTAGTGTGTGGGCTGTACTTAATAATACAATTTTTTGTATATCTCTTAAGCTGGGGTTTCCAGGGATTCTTTCAATGTGTTGTTTTGTTCCATTTTTTATCATTCCAAGTGCACCTACTATCACTGGCACAACTCTTGTTTCCAATTTCCACATTTTTTCTATTTCAATTTCCAGGTCTTTATATTTTGACAGTTTTTCAAATTCCTTGATTGCTATGTTACAATCCGCTGGACAAGCCATATCAATTAATAGACAAGTTTTCTCCTTCTGGTTTTTAACAATAATGTCTGGCCTGTTTGCTTCAATTTTTCTGTCTGTGTAGATGGTGTAATCCCATAGAATGGTTACATCTTCTATTTCTGTAACCGGTGCTGGATGATGTTCATACCAGTGTTTGTTTACAGCTTTTCCATAATGTTTGCACATTGCCCAATGTAAATATTGCCCAACTCTATCGTGGCGATTTTTATATTCGTTTGGGGCAAGCACAGAACAGCCTGAGATTAGGTGGTCTATTGTTTCTTGGTGTTTATCACAAAACCTGCATTTTGGATCCATATTATTATGCATAATATTTGCCTGAAAGTTTCTCGTGAAAAGACTTTGGTCTTGTGCTGCAAGTATAAATCCTTCAGTTTCAGACTTTAATCCAGATGCACGTAACCATCGATGAGTATTAACTTTGTCAACATTGGATTTATTGGCACGTACTGGATATTGGCCATGCAGAGGTTTGTCTTGCCAGCGCTGTTTCATCTTTTCAAGAGCTTTATCTTTGGCTTTCATTTTCATATTTTTTGCCGCAATAGTTGGTTCTTGGCTACTGTTTTGCTTTTCTACAGAATCTACTAGCTGTAATTCTTGTTTGTATTTACTGCCTTCTTTTATTATTGAATATTTTTTCTTTCTTTCTTCATGTTGCCTTACTAATTGTATCATCCAATCCTTTGTTGTTTCTATGTATGTTAGTAAGCCAATAGTTGTTGTCTTGTATGACAATTCCAGCTGAATAAGACCTCCACCTTCTTTACGGGGTATGTATAGACGGTCTACATCAGCCTTTGGGTGATGCATCCTATGCTTAGAAAGAAGCTTTCTTGTTTTAGCATCCATTCGCCTGATGTCGTTTAGAGTCCAGTTTAAGATGTTGAAGCTATATTGGACAACTGGGATTGCAAGGCTATTAATGGCCATAACTCTATTCTGTGAATTTAATTCAGTTTTTAATATCATTCGTAGCCTTCTATAGTACTCTTTACGCACTATTTCTTTCATTTTTTTATGGTGAATGTTTTCGCTCTCATTTACACCTAGGTATTTATAAGCTTCTTCTGGTTTCAATTCTTTTATTGTTACAGCAGGGTCTAGGCTAATTGAGGATGTTTCTTGTATTGATCCACGTAAAACTGTAGCTTTAGCACATTTATTCAAATTAAATTTCATTCCAATGTCTTCGCTGAAGCATTTTACAGTTTGCAGAAGACCTTCCAGCTCATTATCATTCTTAGCATATAACTTTAAGTCATCCATGTAAAATAGATGGCTTATTTTCTTTTGGCCTATTTTATAACCACATTCTGTCTTATTAAGTTGACTGGTTAGTGCTATTAATGATATGCAGAATAGTAAGGGAGATAAAGAATCACCTTGAAATATACCTCTTTTGATGTTTATTTCATCAGACTTATCGGTTCCATTTATATGATTGAGGTAAAGGGTTGTTTTCCATATAGACATGCACTGTTTGATGAAATTGATGATGACGGGCGATATCTTGTATATATTTAAAGTCTTTAAAATCCATTCATGTGGCACACTATCGAATGCCTTTCGGTAGTCTATCCAGGCAGTACTAAGATTTTTCTTTGTCTTGTAGCAGTTTTCCAGGATCATTTTGTTAATTAGCAATTGGTCTTTACAGCCATAACAGCCACGTTTGCACCCTTTTTGTTCAAGCGGTATCATGTCATTTCTTTCTAAGAATAAATATGTTTGTTTTGTTAAAATAGATGTTAGTAGTTTATATGTTGTCGGAAGACATGTAATTGGTCTGTAGTTTTTCGGGTTGTTTGTGTCACCATTCTTGGGTAGAAGAAATGTAATTCCTTTTGTCATCCATGCAGGAATTTTAGTGGGATCGTCAACCATTTCTTGGAGTTCTTTGGCTAATTTTTTATGTGCTGCATTTAAATAATATAGCCAAAAGTTAGGAATTTTATCTATACCTGGAGTTTTCCAATTGTGTGCTTTTTTTAGTGCAAATTTAATATCATCTTCTGTAATTCCAGACCATGTCTGTTCGGGTTTATTCTTCATTCGTTCTATCTCCTGCGTAATCCAATGTACTTCCTTGCTAGGTTCTTTAGGGCAAGCCCATATCTTTTCCCAGAACTGTGTGACTTCTTCCATTCTGGGGGGTACTGTCACTTCAATTCTTTTTTTACCTATTTTATTATTATTATTATTATTATTATTATTATTATTATTATTATTATTATTATTATTATTATCTTAATTTTAATATCGTATATGTTATAATTTTTATACGCTTGGTGTTTAGGACAGTAACAGGAACATTAAAGTTAGCACACATGAGAAAAATGTAACTCGTAATTTGAATAATGCGCTGAAGATTTTGGTTAGGAGGCAATTTGTTAAATTTCTGTTGCATGCGCTACTCAACGTTACATGAAAAAAAAAGCTATGATCGCTTTTCTTCCGTTATCTGAACCTAAATGAGCAGGCGATAGGCATCATCTCATTTGTTTGCGATCCACAACGGTTGTTATGACATCCAGAAGTTAGCCTCTTTTAAGCAAGCGGCCTGCTCGTCTGAGAGCAATGATCATTCATTGTTTATCTCCCCTGGTTATATCTGGCATTTGACATGTGTTCATTTGGCAAAGTTCGAAAAGGTCAGAGAAAAGAAAAGAGTTAAAAAACAATGGAGGGAAAAGACGAAAAAGTCAGAAACAGGGACGCAGATGGGCTTTAAGAATTGAGTCTAAGGATCTTGGTAAAATCGGAAGAAATCAGTTGGTGATCCAGGTGCATTGATTGACCTCGTTTCTCTTACATTTTGTGTTTGCTTTTCTTTTACGCTAATTCTTTTATATTCTCCCTCAAATTATTTTTCATCTACCGCCTATTTCCTCTTATCCTTTCTTCCACAAGTACTTCCCATGTTTATTTGTCCTCCTCTTCTTTCCTTTTTTATGAACGTCTTCTATCTATCTATCTATCTATCTATCTATCTATCTATCTATCTATATATATATATATATATATATATATAGAGAGAGAGAGAGAGAGAGAGAGATATGAAAAATTTAGATAAAAGTAGTATGGTAGAAGTGATGCATTTTGAGGACTTGTTTTGATACAACAAATGATAAAAACGTGAATTATATCGCAATCACGAAAATCCTCCAGTCGTCGATCTAGTTGTTAATTTTAATAAATATATAATCAAACAATATGAACTATTGCAAATTCTGTTCATTTGTAAATACCATTTAAATGATAGTAAACAATTTATAAAACCGAGTTAATTTTTATTCATTCGCTAAAAACATTTCCAAATAGACCATATTTTTATGCGATATGATTTAGACTGAAATGTCTTTAATTTTTAATAAATCAACACGTCCGGCGATTGCACTGATTCTTTATTATGAGAATGTTACAAGATGGTATTGATATAATGTTTCATATTTTGCGTAAAATCATTTACTAAGTTTGTATTTTTATGTTTTTCATTTTCAAAGCCGGAAAATTGATGGACAGATTGAAAAACAAATTTACATATACTTACATAGTCACAAAAATGTTTAGTAGTCCGGGCGGCAAAATACGAATTACAATGCTAATTTTCTAATTTTTTTGTGTGTGTGTGGGTGGGGTAATTGGACATTTAATAACTTAAATCAAGCAGACTTTGATTAATTTTAAGCGCTCTTTCCGTGTCTTCAAGTATAATTTATATCACTGTAATGACGTCCCTAGATTTCTATTTTTTCACATTAATTCTTTGCCAAAATACCTTTTCAATGTTTATTAAAATGAACACACACACACACACACACACACACACACACACACACACACACACACACACACACTCTCTCTCTCTCTCTCTCTCTCTCTCTCTCTCTCTCTCTCTCTCTCTCTATATATATATATATATATATATATTGGTTGTAAAAAGTTCATTGAGATTTTAATGTACGTTTCATGACAATATTTAAGTATTTGTACATTCAACTACTTAAATGCCATTTACCTCCAGTATCTTTTTATCATCTTTGATGCAGTTTTATAATTCCACCCTCCTAGGAATGGGCATCTCTCTGAGTGACGAACTGGTCTAAATCTTACAAACTTAGAGAGAATTGAATTTTTTACCATCAAAAGAATGTTATCGAGATTGAAATAAGTGGTAACTCGAAGGGGTTAAAAATCAGGTAAGCTGTACCAATTTCTGATTGATAGGTAAAAGGACGTGAGAAGATGGCATCGTTCCAGTTGATCAATTGCTGATGCTTTTCATCGATTGCTGCATGTAACTGTTAGAACTGGGTTGGTACTTGTCTGAATTTAATGTTTGATCTTGCAACAGTAAATGATGAAAAGAATAATCACTACACCGAAATAAATAATCATTTTATTATTTTCTATACTAAAATATTCTATAATCGTCAACAGTCTCATTCATTAGATTTCGTTAACTTTTATGCTAATTCGGCTTTAATACTTGCAGCAGTTTTATTGCTTGCCGAGATTTATTTTTGTAATGTTTTTTATTGGATTAATACATTTTAGTAATTTATTCAACTGGCAGTTTAATATAATTGAAAACATTGGCATCTATCTATCTATCTATCTATCTATGTTTATGGATAGACATTATTAGTCTCAGATCTATTTTTTTGTGATTGAATGGCATTAGTAGAATTAATTTTAACTAACGTCATTCAAAATGACCGCTTTTAAATATTGTAGCATAAAAATTAACGTGAATTATTTTATTTTCATCATCGTCGTATATTTTCGGATGTTTCTAGTATTGAAGAAAATAAACAAGATTTTTAGCAAATTATTTTTTATTCTATTAAAGATAATAATGCTATCTATATATGTACTATTCATAGAGAAGTTTTTGTGTGTGAGGAAACATAAAAATGATTTACGACATTTTAACCTTGAGATTTCTTATAAACGTTACTGCAACTTTGGATAGGTTAGATTAAATTTATAGCACAGAAATTAAAAGTATTACGGGAGAATAATAAATGTTATAATGAGAGGAAATAAATGTCATAATGAGAGGAAATAACAATATGCAACTTACACCAAACTTAAGTGAAAAAAGGAAGCAACTTCCTTCAAAACAACAAACAATTCATTAAATGCTCCGATTGAGACTAATTGATGACAACGATTGACGAAAGTCTGAGAATTAGGTACCTCCACTCATTTTCGATAACTAACATAGTTTTAAAAATTATGAAAAAATAAAATATACATCTATGATACATATTTTTAGGAAAATTAGCAAATTTAATATTTACACAAGTATCACTTTTTATAGCATGAAATTTAGAATAAAACTATTTCTTAATCACAGAGTTGAACTTTTGACATGTCCACTGTATTTGAAATGGGTTGACAGCTTGCCAGATGAATGATAAGATAAGTGTATGGTAATCACAAATGACATAATTGGACAAATTTTCCCGATAAGGGGAAGAAACCCTGAAACACATGACATTTTAATGAACACATAAAAATTACCATAGAAAATTACTTCAAATACACAAAAAAGTTGAAAATTATTTTCAAAATTCAATGGCTGGAGGATTTGCATTAAACTTTCAATTTTTGATTAGTAAATATAGTCTTCATTTGATAACCTATCAGCCTAACGTCTACAAGTTTTGAAACTTTTTAAAAACGTTTTTGAAACTTTATAAATTATTATAATAAAAAACAAAACTGAAAACAATTCTTTTAAAATGTTATTATTAATCGAAAAACATTTTTTTTAATAAATTTTTGATATTTATATTATTTATTAAAGCAATTAAAAGCTTATCTAATTAAATAATGTCATAATTTTATTGCATTATTTATTTTACTATTCGAAGCAGATTTTGGTAAAAGGGGCTAAATGGTTGAAAAAATAATTCATTATTTACATTTTCCAATGAGTCCTGCGTTTAACTAATAAAACCATTTTTGCCTGCAGAATTTAATTTCTTGAAATTTCATAAATTTACATGGAAAAGGGGTAACAGATGCAAAAAACATTTTTATAAATATTTTTTAAAATAATGATTTTAAAAATAATTTCATTTATTTGTGAATGATTCCTGAAAGTTTCATTAAAATCCGACATTTATTTGATTTTGGCAAGACTTTCCAAATTAATATGTTTCTGATCGGAAAAAAGTGAGTTATGTAATATTACGTTTTCCATTGCAAAATCTCGTAAGGATTTAGCTACTCGCTAACGAAAATAATAACAAGATATTTACCAAAATTTCGAACGTATTAGAAAGGATTAAAGAATTTTAAAAATAATTAAAAATACTTCGATTTTTTTCTCTTACTAATAACATAATTATTTTGATGGAAAACTTTCGTGTTTATTAAGTTTGGGGCCTTTTTTCTTTATACTATGCTGTTTTTTTTTTTTTTTTGTTTTTTTTTTCAGCGATTTAGTGGTGGTATCTAAAAAAGATATTAGAGAGAGAGAAAGAGAGAGAGAGAGAGTCTTTAATCCTTAAATTTTGGCGGAATAAATACTGCACTCGTGGCCAACTGATTTAAGGTATTTTATCAATTAGCAACTTCGACGCTTCTTGAATCAGAGGCACTATCTCAGTTTTCAGAAATGAAGGAACACACCTCGAAACACAGTCTACTTGTTGACCCAGTTGTTGTGTATTTTTTAAATTGACACAATGAGGTCTAATTTCACTAAAAGCTACAAGAACCAAATTTCTGCAAGTTTATTTTCTATTATCTGTTTAGTTCCTTTCCTTTCGTTTTTATTGTTGTTTCTTGTGCAATGTTTCAAGCATTTTCTTCCCGTGAAAAAAATCTCTTAACTGTTTTTGTAATCAGCCAATCATTTTTTTTTGTTTTATTGTTTTCATTTCTTTTAATTTCAGGTTAATTATTTTTCATTATCATATTGTCGTTTCTCAAGCAATTAGTTTTCTTTTTTTTTTGTCATTTCATCCCACGCAAGGCAATAAAGTCACCTATAAGTAGAGAGAGAGTGAGTGTGAAAAAATATAAGAAAAAAGGACATTAAAGAGCGGGAGCAATAAAAGAAGAGGAATTAAGAAGACAAAAGATAACGATTGTTATTGTATTTAAACTTTTGAAGATCAAACTTGTCAGGAAAGGAAGAAGCCGGAAGAGAGTTCCATAAATACTTAGTGCGAGAAAAGAAACTATTAGACTTTGACTGAGAACTTATGCCGGCAAAAATATCGTTTATAAAAATTAGGAACACCGTAAGTCTAAGAATAGAGTTCTACGAGACGATAGTATTGATGTAAAAATATCTAGAAAAGTGACGTTTCAAGATAACTTTTATTTCCCGATTTGATAAGAAAGACTTGATCAGTTCAAAACTTTGTCCAGAAACGCCATTTCAAATTGTGAGCAAGGCCAGTATGCCAAAGTTTGTCAAATGATTTTGAGATATTCACCATTCTTATCTAAATCTTGGTAACTATTTACGTAATAATCATTTATACATTAGCGGGAAGTGAAAATCAAATTGCCTATCTAAAAAAGACTCTGCGAGGTGTGATGCTTAATTGATTTTGAGTGGATTAGATCTTGTAGTACTTTTGCAAAAAAGAGGTAGAAAGCTAATAGTCTGTTAATTAGAAGGTTCAGACGGTTCGCCTGGTGTCTTAAATTTTTGTTTACTCGTTTACACTTATTTCTTTTCTTTTTATCTTTCAAAAGAAGATTATGTCCTCCACTTCGCCCAATGGATCTTTTAGTCAACATGTATATGAGCGAACCGACCTTGGGACTCTTAGTCACTGACAGGTGCAATGCTTCAAAACAAAGGTAGAGTTGTATTGCCTGATCTGTGAAAGGATGAGACACATATACTCGGAGTATCGTACCTGGGTCTTTGCTGGGTTATTTGTCCCTTCATTAAGGTACTGGCTGTAAACGATTTCTTGATTTGGAATTAATCGCCTGATAGTCAGGGATCCGAACCTTCGAGTAACCTTCAAAGGAAACTATCCTATCAGTAGGGTTTCAATATCGGGTCTATTGAAATGGCATTTTGTAAATGGTTTCTGTACCGTGCAGTAGTGTCCGGTAAGTATCCCAATATCTTGATGAGATCAACTTTTACAGCAGTATCTTCGGGCGAGTCAACCTGGGTTGTTTATGTGTGCATCTACGATGAATGTCTATGTCATCGCCTACTAGTTATTGACCAAATCAACCAAAACAAACACGAAAACAATATACAAACGAACAAAATTATAAAACCCAACCTAAAAAAAAAAAACTAACTAAAAACTAAAAAAGTGGAACCCAACAGTGTAAGAGGTCTACGTTCTATTACATATTCTTTAAGCTAAACTTGACCCACGAAAACGGCTATCAATGCATCAATCCCAATGCAGGAGCTCTCTATCTCTTGATAGTTCCCCCATTATAACCCCATTCTCCTGTATATCTGTTTCTACGTGGCACTTATTCATAGTACTACATTCGTCTTTGCTCTATATTGTCATCAGGATGAAGGGTCGGAAATCTTCGATCGAATATAAGAGAGGATTGACAATATCCTCACTGAATTTTCTTCGGCCACATATGTGGTGACGTTAATGTTGAATACAAAGAATGGTTATTTCTTTTCAACGACCTGCCCTGACGAATGCACAGCAAAACAGTTCCCCATTCCATTGTCACATATCATTTCCAAATCAACGTTCTTATTGAATCCAAACCAATGATATTCCCTAGTTTACCTTTCTATAGAATAGTTTTTCGCTATAAGAAGGCATACACATACACATTTCGGTCCTATGTGACGAAAGCTACTCTCCCAAACTTCTTCAAACATTCTGTCTTCAAACGAGCTACCCTAATTCCCGAATAGGTCTTTTCTGGAATAAAACGCATTTACTATCACCATCATAAAAAATATTGCCAAAACTAATCAACCCTGGTTCACCCACTGAATGTGCTGCTGCCACAGCTCAGCGGTACCTCTACTTAAAAATCTATCGCAAGGAAGGGTGTAGTCGGACACTTAATTCTTCCAGAACCGCCCACAATCACTATAAGAGAGTTTCAGAAAACGCAAAGTGCAGCTATGCGCAAAATGTCTAGGCCAAGTTTGAAATGAAACAGATTGGATCTCGTGAATTATCGAAGATAACTAAATTATGAACAGAGGCAAAGCGGCTGTGCCACTATCATAAATGGCCTCGAGGTCATATCCTCCTTGGCAGATAAGACGAAGATCATTGCCTCAAGCTCAACGTTGAGTGACAAAGACCATCCACTCCCTAACTTCCCATTACTCACTGAATAGAAGCTTATTATTTCAGTAATCGTATGTCCCGTCTTCAGGAAAGCAGACAACTGATCTTCTCCCTCCCAGCACAGGCTCATTAGTCTTCTCAGTATCATCAGCAAACTTTTGAGGCCATTATCAACGAGAAAGTTGGTACCTGGATAGGAACAACTTCTTGGGTGACGAGCAGTATAGGCTTCGATCAGCCTGATCCACTGCTGACGTACTAATTCCCATTACACACAGAATTAGTGAGGTACTTGACTCACATACAAAGACCATAGCATTAGATATCTCGAATGCCTTTGGCAGGGTATAGCACAATGGTTTACTACACAAGCTCTTCTATTATAGATTCACTGTAAGAATTGTCTGTATTATAAAATCCTTCTTAACAGTTAGATCCCTGAAGGTAGTTATTAACGCAGGCATCCTCCAGAGATCACTTCACTCTTTTTTTCTGATTGATCTATTTAAAAACATACTTCAATCATTTGTAAACATCTATTCTGATAACACGTCGATATACTGGCGCACCTTTCAAAAGTCATGACGATCAGAGATTGGTAGCCGATCTCATTTTCGATCTAACACTAAATTCTCAGTGGGGAAAGGATTGGCTGGTTACATTCAACGCATTCGAAACCAAACTGGTTACATTCTATCACCACCAATCAGACTCCAAACTACCACTGACCACGATGAGCAGATGTTCCTCGAGGAGGCCCCACCTCAGGCTCACACCCGATTTTAAGCGGAATTCCTATATACGATTCATTACTAAAAAATAGGAATGCAGGTAGAATGACCGGCTCCTTATACCACTCCAGTAACTACCTTAGTCCCCTGTCTTTATAAGAGACGTATTAGGCCTAAAATGATGTACTGTCGCTATATTTGGACAAGCCCCACCTTCCAGTTCTGATAGAATTTAAAAGCATCTCCGATGCACTGTTGGAGAAAAATTATTTTCAACACTATTTTGCAAGTCTATCACTGCTCTATTGCTGAAAGTGATCGGACGAACTGCATCATCTAGCTCCACCAGGTTTGACCTTCACGGTTAGGACATATCATGCCACTTACAAAGTAGGAAACCATCGACACTCACTGCGTATTTCATCGGCAAGATGTTCAATTCAAAAAGCTTTTCCCGTAGACCACGGCCCTATGGAACAAACTCGCAAGTAGATGTTTCCCCAATTATTACAATCTTGACTGTTCAAGTATAGAGTTAACTGTTAGCTTCCCCTCCTATCAATATAAGCTAATCCCTAAACCTCTACCTTGAGTGGTTCCACAAGTCTTGTACATGATTAATTATAATGTAAAAAAAGTAAGAAAGTAGAAAAATTTCAAAATAAATATCACTATCTATCGTCTAGTGCAATACAAACTGGTCAAAACGGGATTGATCCTAAGATATAATGTGGACTCAGGATCACCCATTAGAAATATATGCAGGAGCAACTATCCATGTGCGCTGCAAATACTCTTATATTATGCAACTATTGAACAAAGCAGCCTCTCTAAGCGCTACCAAAGTTCGAGCTTCTTACTAACACTTGGATGCAACAACCAGAAAACTGCCAAACTGAAAAATCGCAACTACTGATCAGTCAGATCACCAAAAAGTTAAAGCAGTCAAATAATTTTTGGTCATGGGAGTAAAGAACCGGAAAACCTAAACAGGAAACAAGAGATACATTTTTACCTGACGAGTGAACGTGCCGATGTTTTTATAATACCAAAAAAACTTTATTTACACATGGAAATTAATTTTTGTTTTCATACAGATAAGCTTTTTAGCCTAAAAATTTTAGGTTATAATCTTCCAAATAAATCCAAAATTTAACGAAAAAGAAGACATTTAAATGATTTAAATTAAGTTTTTTATTTATTTTTTTTAAGTCCGTGGTGGTATCTCAGTTGAGTGCCATACGTGATACACGCTTCAGGCGATCATGTCTCGAAAGAGACATGACTGACTGGGCAGAAAATTATTCCGCAGTAGGTTGCCCTTGCTTTCTGTGGTAGACTGGTTGCCAGCCAAGGCTAGAGAACCCAATCTGTCCTATTATTTAACCCATAACTTGAGGGAAGAGACGGATTAATACCTTTCCCAAGAGTATTTGTGCATAAGTGAATGCAAGGAATTCAACTGGAATTCGAAATCGGCTCTCTGATTTGTCGTTCGGAGACGATATCCACTGCACCACTACGCATATCCTGGTATCTAGTTATTTTATATTCCAAAATTTGTTGTTCCAAATCTCCCCATACAATTTTCACCAAGTTTTAAAGTTTCTTTTGTCTCCTTCGACCGTGTATTTGCTGTTTTTGTTTCTATAATGTCTCTTAAAACCGATATATTTCTTAACCACTTCTTTTGATTTCCTATTTTTGTCAAAATGTACATTTGGAAAATCTTCGCCTTATTCTCATCAACACGAGAAATTCTGGCCACTAAATAACAACCTCGTACGTAACACAAACACGTACGTTCTTTTACCGGCCTCTACTCCCGCACCCAATTTGGCGGTTCTGACCAACTAGAAACATACAAATCTGCTCGATTTCTGATTCACTGTTCTCAACCCGTTCCCTCCGTCCCAGTAAAAATTATTCACTATTCATTCCTGTCCATCTCACTACCAGGAATTTCATTCACCATGAAATGAGATACGCTCAAGTGTTGAAATGCGACTTAATAGTAACCATGATGAATCGCCGTTTGTCCGACGGCAGTATTTGATGCGTCCCTTGAGAGACACTTATAGAGCTATCCACCCTACGCGCGCACACAAACAGAAGAGGTGGGAATGGACATGTGTGTAAGTCTAAGTACACACAAGAACGCATAAACAGAATCTCATACAAACATGTATAAACAAGAGTATTAGAGAGAGAGAGAGAGAGAGAGAGAGAGAGAGAGAATGAGAGAGAATGAGAGAGAGAGAGAACGAGAGAGAGAGAACAAGAGAAATAAACGAAAGAAGAATGATATAAAAGAATAACTGAAATGAAGAATTCAATCTGAATCTTCGCAGTAGCGAGATATCAAATAAAACAAAGGAAGACATGCAAATACAGAAAATAAAGACACATACATAAGAACATCCGTCAAAAATTTATCATCAGTATCATATATGTAAACAGAGATATGAGAAATGTAATCAACTATTTTTACTCAAATCAGCTAATTTTTCTCAAATAAATTTTCTGAAAAGTATATTTCATTTTTGGAATTATTTTTAATAAGTATATTTTATTTTTGGAATTTATGTTTTTAAATAAATTTTTGCCATTTATTACAATAACATTGCAATAAACAGCAAAAAATGGCAATGAATCAGATCATCTAGCAAAAAACAAAAAAAAACTTCTTCTACCCCATTTAATTTAATTTAGTTTTCAAACAGAACTTCTCAGAAATTTTTTTATTTAATCTCTTAGCTTAAAATTAAAACTAAAAAAAAAAGCTTCGAGAAAGATTTTTCATTTTTTAAAAATTCATTTTAAATCTTAGGTATCGCAAATCTGTGGAGGTACCTAGTTGATTATTATTTACTTTAGGTTTTAAAACTACCACAGAAATGCATTTTTTAACATGGAGTTAGTTGTTTATTTAAGCTGCTTATTTGTTGACAGCTTGATGGATGTCTATTTCATGTTTTTCTACAGGCGCTTTATCCGTAAAAAATAATTGAAGGATACAACACCAGCACCTTTTATATATAGTTTCTAAGTATTCAGTAATCTTAAAAATTTAGGAAAATATTCTCCATGTTCTAATGTTTTATTGAATTTTATATACTTTGGTTTTAATTTCCTATAGTTACCGCTCTTTTTTTTTTTTTTGATAATCCCATATATGGACTTTCATATCTACAAAAATCAGCACGTTTATACTCATACAAAAAACAGTTTAAATTTTTTTATAAATATTGTTTTTTCATGAATTGTACGAAGCTCATGATTAGTAAATATAGTTTTTACTTAATAATACTATCATAAAAAGGGTGAAATTAATACAGAACTTTAAAATACTTAATATATCATAAATTAAATTTAAAAAAATGTAAACAATTCTTGTAAAAATTCGTTATTCATCAAAAAAATGTTTTCTTAAGACAATACTATCCATAAAATTAAAAGCCAAACAACTTGTCATGGGTTTAACGGGATAATCCAATTGAATATTACTGCTGATTAATCACATTGTTTCTCGCTAGGTGCGTCATATTTGTGACCTTGTACCAAACTAAGTTAAACTGAATAAATAACAGTCAATCAATCAGTTAAGCGCCATACGTGATACACGCTTAGGCGATAATGTCTCTTAGGCAGAAGATTTTCTCGTGGTACGTTGCCATTACTTTCTGCGATAGACTGGTTGCCAACCAAGGTTATAGAATCCAATTTGTCCTGCTATTCAGCCTATAGCTGACGGGAGAAGAGATGGATTAATAAGGTATTAATCCCAAAGATATTTGCACGTAAGTGAATGCAACGAATTCAACTGGAATGCTTACTCGGCTGTTCTATTTCTCATTCCGAGCCGATATCCATTGCATCACAATACAAACGAGTAAAAAATTGGTGAAAAGCTCTCAGCCCGACCGACGTCACAAAATATGATCAAACATCAAAGTCTTTTACGAGGAGATCTTTAATCTGTCCAATAAATTTCCACCTCATCTCTCTCGGTTTTTTCCTTTGTATATCTGTGTCTCTGTCTGTCTGTCTGTCTGTCTGTCTGTCTGTCTGTCTCTCTCTCTCTCTCTCTCTCTCGGTCGCTCGCTCTAAATATATATGTATATGTGTTTGTGTGTGTGTTGTATAAATATTGAGTGAGATAAGGTACGATAGCAACAATGACTCTAACACTAACCTATCGAAAATGTAAAAATTATTATCAAACGGGTTTACAAATTAACAATTTAAATTTAATTTAATCAAATACTGTGCATTCATAACGTTAAATTTTAACGTCCCAAAAAATAATAAAATAAATCTGATGTATATTAAAATAAATCTGAAGAATACATATACTTTTGGCAGGTGATTGGATAATGTCATGGTGTAAAATTGTATAATACCATGGTGTAAAAT
This sequence comes from Ascarosepion bandense, assembly GCA_037127315.1. Classification (NCBI taxonomy): domain Eukaryota; kingdom Metazoa; phylum Mollusca; class Cephalopoda; order Sepiida; family Sepiidae; genus Ascarosepion; species Ascarosepion bandense. The sequence goes on along the minus strand of JBBBDQ010001780.1, from coordinate 1,212,500 downwards.
TGTATAATACCATGGTGCAAAATTGTATAATGTCATGGTGTATAAACTAGGTAGAAAACAAACTCATAAATGAACGAAAACTAATGGAAAGATTAACACCGAGACTTGAATATTTGTCAGGAAGCATGTCAAGAAAAGATATATAAAAAAATAATTAAATGATAAACTTGGGAGGACACATTGCCTTAAGTAAAGACATCAGATTGAATAAAAAATCGCTTAATTGGTACTCAATAAGTTGCAAACATAGTAGGATGGAGAGATTTGTTAAGAGATGGCAAAATCACTGCCGTGATGACAGAACTCATTAAAAAAAGTCTGTTTTACGAACTAGCAATGTCTGTTTCTGAGGATGATAATGAGGTATTTAAAAACGGAGAAAACGTGCGACGCGTGACTGAGAACAGATTCGTTGGTGTTGGCTATCACTTCCCCACGCCTCTATTGTATTTTTGATAATGTGGAGCATCTAGTTAATCTTCTTTCCGACCACTCCACAGATATAGTGGATAGGAGAATTAAATCAGAAAAAACTAGGTCAGGTCTGGCTCGCGAACCACAGGCGGCTCTTTGACCTTTAAAATGCATCTCGTGGAAATACGTTGGTCTAGTTCTTTTTTCCATCACAGATAATATAGAAGGCAAATAAAAACATTTTAAGCTTTATAATTATTTAATGGGTATGGATTGAGACTCCATTAGATTACAGCAGGATGTTAATATTAATCTATATATAATAACAATCTATGTGTAAATTTTGTTTATGTCTTGTGCCTCATAAATATTGGAAAATTATCGTATGTAGATTTTAGATATAGCAAGTTTGGCCACTGCTGAACTAGGACATCTGCCCAAGATGGATGGTAAAAATTCTTAGCCCTCCACCCTTGAGTCCTGTGGACCATGTGGGAACGTGTAGTTATTCTGAAGCATGAACGACCACCTGTTTGGTTAGGGTCTTCATACCGTGCCCAGTACGTCAATGCATCTATCCTGAAACCCTAATTTGGCCCGCATTACATGCCCCTCATTGCACGAGACTCGGCCGCTCAGATCATCACAAACGACGTGAAATAAATGTACATCACCTTGGGCTTTGAACAGTGTCACTTGCCATTCATCTGTTCACTTTTCAAGTGTGCTATCTGTGTTAACCACACGAGCACATCTTGTCTTTTCATTTACTCTGTCAGTTTGGAATCTGTCAGACAAATGCTCTCGATATGTCTTAAGGAGAAATTTTGCACATGCAACATAACATTTCATTTATGAACTGAGAAGTTTGTGCTTACCCCATATATATATATATAGTGTGTGTGTGTGTGTGTGTGTGTGTGTGTGTGTGTGTGTGTGTGTGTGTCTTTACTATTGATATTTTCATAAAAATTGTATTAACTGATGTTTATAAAATCTTTAGGGGTATATTTTAATACGAATTTCAGCTTATATTATCTCTTTATTTTAATATTATTTGTACAAGTTAATATGGGTTCCCTGATATTTCTCTATTGATATTGTTAACTTTTTTTAGTTAAACATTTCTAGAAAATACTATTTGTTGCTTCCTATAGCTTTTCTTTGTACAAATATTGTTTTCTATTTTGTATCTCTTTTAATGACGGTTTGCATTTTTCTGTTGGATTACAGGAAAGCCTGGGGATAATTCTATTAATTTGGCATCTTTGAAACCTTTCTTGATAAGATGAACAATAGTCAACTTTGCAAAATATGAAGAAGCGTTCTTTTGCACAAATATACTCTTTAGCTCAAAGCTTCTTAATTGAGACTTGTATCACTCAAAAAACCTCTCGTCCAAGAACTTAAATAATTGTCTGCGTTTATCTTGACACCATCATCAATTTTGACGGGACTTTCTATTTTATTGCCATTGCTTACAATACCAACACAGTACTCCACCTCACACTGTTGACTTCTTTATTTTATTTTTTTTTTTTGTTTTCATGTATTTATGCAATGTTCTTAATATCATGCATCTTTTTCTCTGTTTATATTCGCAACACCAACTTTTCGAAAAAAGAAATTTATGGTCAATTCACTTTTCTTGCTTTATCTTTCTCAAATCTCTTTTTGAGACATTCTTAAAACATAAAATTTTCATTTTCTTTTTTCATCACACGGTGATTTCTAACTTTTTCTTATAACACTTTTCCAGTTCAATTATAATTGACTAATATGTTATACTCAGTAAAATAGCGATGCAATACAAGTTAACCTAATTACATATTACCGCACAACTTTATCATCCGTTGTTTTCCATAGAGAAACAGAAACGAAAAGTTGTTAGTACACACGTCTGTAAAGGTATATATTATATGATAATTCCTCATCCCCAAAACTTTCAACGCATAACTCCGATGGTCAGAGAAAATTATGATGCTTCATATTGAAAAGAGAGTTTAATTTCCAAAACCATACCGTCGTTCTTTCTATAAGCTATTGAAATGTGTGTCAACATCTGTTTATATCATTCATCACTTTCATCAATTCTTATCGTTCTCTTTTGTTCCATTGCTAGTATTCTCAACCTGGATAATCTCATCACTTCTCGCTTCGGCTCGTATGAGTATATTTCGTGCTCTCGATGTGTTTTAAATCGTACACGTGTGCATGAAAATGTTGAGAAAAAGTTTAAAATATACACAATAACTGTGTGCGTACGTACAAACCCACACCTTACACCCCCCTCTCTCTCTCTCTCAGACACACAAATACACAAGCAAACACACACTCTATCTATCTATCTATCTATCTATCTATCTATCTATCTATCTATCTATCTATCTATCTATTATACGTATAATTTTAATCGTTTTTCATTTCACCAGTATTCAATTTCTTTCTTTAAGGTTTTCCATTCCTTATTAATTGGAAATTAATCACTTCCAACTTAAATGCTGTTTGAGCTAAAATTTGAATTCCTAATTTTATATATTTTCTCATCTTTTCCGTTACTTCCTTTTGCTTATATTTTTCAAATTTATTATTTTATATATTCTGTTTTCTTTGCTTTTTACGATTTTCTTTTTCCGTTCTTTTCTATTTTTCCGTCTTCTTAACTCTTTTATCTCAAATTTTCTTTTTTTTTCTATCTTCATATTTGTATTTTTTCTTCTGCTTTCCTTTCGCAAATATTTAGTTGCATCCCCTTCTATTTTCATCTTATATTTTGTTCTTTTGATGCCTTTCCTCCTGCGTTTCTTTTTGCTCTTCCATATAGATTTCATTTTTCTATTGTATTCTGTCTCTTTGCTCGCTTTTCTTATTTCTATTTTAACTCGTTTTCCTACTTCTTTGCCATCTGCACTGATTTTATTTCATTATTTGCATCAATTTATTATCTCCGTTTAAGGAAAGAATCGTTCTTTCGTTCATGTCATTAATCTTTGATGTTCTGATTAAAAAACAAATTTGGAACAAACAAGTTTCAGATTTCCCCACTTAGCTTCATTTTGAAAATGTTTTTCGTTCATTTCAACTTTTTTTTTCTGTAACTGATTCTCATTTACTCTCCACCCTTTGTTTCTTTTGTTTAGGTTTAAATAAACCCGTTGACATCGTTACCCAGGAGACTGTCGTATTAATCGTAAGCAAGAAGTGAACTTTCATCGTAGCTCACTTTTTCATGCTGATGTCTACGTCTAGACATGCACATATGTATGTAAAAAAATAGAATTATATGCATCTTCAACGTGAGATAGATAGATAGATAGATAGATAGATAGATAGATAGATAGATAGATAGATAGATAGATAGATAGATAGATGTATGACTCTTTATATGGTGTTTCTAAATCCCTAAGTGGATTTTTCGTAGATATTACAAACAAAAATCTTGTCTTGTCAAAAAATATTAATTAAAATAGAGTTCTTATTATGTTTCTCACTTTCACAACATAGGAGCCCAAATTTGTGTCTTGCAAAGAATAAAAATAACACTTTTAATTTATTAAAGTTGTATTAAATGGCTACAAATCAAAAAATCTTATTAAACTGGCAAAACTCACAATGACCACTATCTATTTCATAAAATGTCAATAATATATTGCAAACATAAAAATAATAGTTTTATGGGAAATACTTACTTTAATGTTTACTCAATTTAACCACGCCCCTAATCCCTAATTTTACTAAAATTAAAATTATATCTTTATAACATGGTAGCCCGCATGAATCAATACGAGTCAAAAAAACCAGACGTATGACTGGATCGTCTTTCATCGGACTAAAGTGACATTTCCATTGATATAACTACATATGCGAAGGAAAAGGGACGCTGAATTTTTCAAGTTTTAAATTTATTTTTTAAGATGTGTTTTAATAGCCAATCTTATTTAGTTTATTTTTATCACTTTTGTTATTAAAATTCCACATTGGGAAAATAACAAACCTACCAAAGGTGAAATAATTTAAGAACCTAGAAGCAAATTTTCTGTGGTTGATCAAAAGTGATAAAAATATAAACACAAACGAAAAGAAACTAAACCAAATTGGTTAGATGATATATATATATATATATATATATATATAGTCATCCGCAGACAGATCTGTTTCGTTGTATCACAGCTCATCAGTACGGTTAGACTCCGATTGCTTTTAACCCAGGATTGAAACGTGACCGAAGTGACGTCAGTCGGCGATTCTACCTCTGTGCTATGGGCGCTCGGTAGAAGAAGGCAGACTTTTAGCAGGTATATTATCATTATACACGCCCAATAGCCAGAGTGTGCTCTGATTTATTTCTGAATGAGAAATCTATCTATCTATCTATCTATCTATCTATCTATCTATCTATCTATCTATCTATCTATCTATCTATCTCACGTTGAAGATACGTATAATTCTGTTTCTGAATATATATATATATAATTTAAACGTCTTAAATTCCAGCGACCTTTGCGCGCATGTGTAGTTACATCAACGTAAACCAAATTTGATGAAGTCCTAAAGGACAAAACGTGTCATACAAATGTTTTCCATTTTGTCTTTCATTTTCGTAATATTTTTCTCTTCTATAAGAGATAATTATGTATTATTTCCTCCCACGATTGAACCTAATTACAAACTTATTTTTTATACGTCATACTTTCAGCTCTTCATATATTGGTGAAAACTTCAATACGATTCTTGAATGAAACCCATTACACTTTTAATGTGTAGCTTTATCAACTCGTGAACGGAAAAGAATTTCAAAATATGCGAGTATATATGCATGATTGTTTATGCACACACAGGCCAGTGCACACACCTTTATTTATAAGAAACGTTTAAATAATTATGCATCAGACCATTTAGCGTTCTTCTTCCTCATGGCTCTTAAAAATTTCTTCAGCTCTTTCTTATTATTTCTTTTATTATTTCTTTTGTCGTGTTCCTGTTGTTGCTGTTCTTCTCATCCCCTTCATTATTTCTTCTGGTTCTTTTTCTTCTTATTATTTCTGTTTCTTATCTTTTCATACATGTTACACAGGGTCATTGCCTGAACGTTTGAATACGGAAAGGTAGTTAACATATGAATTCTGTTTGCACAAATTCTGATGTTAAGTAATACTTAATGTTTACAGTGTTTATATTTCCTTTGCATTGTTAATACTCTCCTGAGGAAATGACCAGTTAGTATTCTTTTCGATACATCTTTTGATCTTACCCACAGCTTTAATGATTATAGTTTTAACTGTAAGTTTAAGATGACATATGATTTCAGTTTCACTTTCAAGACCCTTCTATTCACTTATTTTATCATGATCTTTACTCTGTATATTTGTATCTCTCAATTTTTGTATTTTTCGGTGTCAATTTAGACAGGGAGAAACTTAATAGTCAATAGTGTTATATTATTTACATCTATTATTATGTTGTCATTTTTCATCATATTTCGATTTCTGCTTTGGTCGCATTACCTGCCAAGTCTGCGGGAAGACCTAAGGCAGGTCGTGGTGTGTTGTTATGGCTCCATTTTATGTTTTTTCTATCTCCCCTAACATCCCTAGCGTTACATAGACAAAGTTCTACTTAAGCTGGGGTTTTCAGGGATTCTTTCAATGTGTTTTTTGTTCCATTTTTTTTTATCATTCCAAGTACACCTACTATCAATGGCACGATTCTTGTTTTCAATTTCTACATTTTTTTCTATTTCAATTTCCAGGTTCGTATACTTTGATAGTTTTTGGAATTCCTTGATACAATCCGCTGGACAAGCCATATCAATTAATAGGCAAGGTTTTTCTTTCTGGTTTTTAGCAATAATGTCGGGCCTATTTGCTTCAATATTTCTGTCTGTGTAGATGGTGTAATCCCATAGAATGGTGACATCTTCTATTTCTGTAACCGGTGCTGGATGATGTTCATACCAGTCTTTGTTTACATATTTTCTATAGTGCTTGCACATTGTTCAATGCAAATATTGCCCCACTCTATCGTGACGATTTTATATTCGTTTGGGGCAAGTACAAAGCATCCTAAGATTAGATGGTCTATGGCTTCGTGGTATTTATCACAGAACCTGCATTTTGGATTCCCATTATTATGTATAATATTTGCCTAAAAGTTCCTAGTTAAAAGACTTTGGTCTTGCACTGCAAGAATAAAGCCTTCAGTCTCAGACTTTAATCCAGATGCATGTAACCATCGATGATGATTAAGTTTATCAACATTGCATATATTGGTACGTTCTGGATATTGGCCATGCAGAGGTGGTTTGTCTTACCAGCATTGTTTCATCTGTTCAAGAGCTTTATCCTTGGCTTTCTTTTTCATATTTTTTGCCGCAATAGTTGGTTCTTGGCTTCTGTTTTGCTTTTCTGTAGAATCTACTAAATTTAAATCTTGTTTGTATTTACTGCGTTCTTTGATAATTGAATATTTTTTCTTTCTGTTTTCATGTTGTTTAACTAATTGTATCATCCAGTCCTTTGTTGTTTCTATGTATGTTAGTAAGCCAATAATTGTTGTCTAGTATGCTAATTCTATCTGAATAAGACCTCTTCCAACTTATTTATGGGGTATGTATAAACAGTCTACATCAGCCTTTGGATGATGAATCTTATGCTTAGAAAGAAGCTTTCTTGTTTTAGAATCCATTCGCTTAATGTCGTTTAGAGTCAAGTTTAAGATGTTGAAACTGTATTTGACAACTGGGATTGCAAGGCTATTAATGGCCATAATTCTCTTCTGAGAATTCAATTCAGTTTATAATAACAGTCGTAGCTTTCTATAGTACTCTTTACGCACTATTTCTTTCATTTTTATGGTGATTTTTTCACTCTCATTTACACCTAGGTATTTATAAACCTCTTCTGGCTCTAAATCTTATATTGTTACAGCAGGGTATAAGCTAATTGAAGATGTTTGTTGTAGCGATCCAAGTAAAACTGTAGGTTTAGCACATTTATTCAAATTGAATTTCATTCCAATGTCTTCGTTGAAGCATTTTAGAGTTTGCAGAAGATCGTCCAACTCACTATCATTCTTAGCATACAACTTTAAGTCATCCATGTAAAATAGATGGCTTATTTTCTTTTGGACTTTTTTATAACCACATTCTGTCTTGTTAGGTTGACTGGTTACTGCTATTAATGATATGCAAAATAGTAAAGGAGACAAATTGTCACCTTGAAATATAACTGTTTTGATGTTTATTTTACCAGACTTATAGGTTCCATTTATATGGCTGATAAATGGGTTGTTTTCTATATCGACATACATTGTTTGATGAAATTGATGATGACATGTGATACTTTGTACATATTTAAAGTCTTTAAGATTCAGGAATGTCTTTAAGATTCTTTAAAGTCTTTAAGATTCACTATCGAATGCCTACGATAATCTATCCAAGCAGTACTAAGATTTTTCTTACATTTACATTCATTATTATTATTATTATTATTATTATTATTATTATTATTTTTATTAAGTGGGTGAAGAAGTGCAGATAATACACCTACTTCAAAGGCAAAGAACCTAAAAAAGAAAGCAAAAGCAAATACAATGTACCATATGATGAAACGATAGCAAGATAAGCCTCTTTATGGTCAATACTCTTCCCGTAACAAACACTTTAAAGGTTTAAAAGCTGGAAGCGAATGTTTTATTCTTGTTGCAGAGGACTAATTATTGTTAACTAGAAAAAGGTCCGATAGACTCACTGAAGGGATTCCTGCTAACCCATTCTTTAAAAAATATAAAAAATTGTACTTACAAGTACAGCTCACTCATTACGAAAGGTTTATCGATGTAAATTTTGTGTGATCTTAAGTTTTCTTTATGTTTGTTTTTTTTACAAAATAATTAGTGAAAAATGTCATGAAGCCATTTCTAATCTTAGATGCTTGTTTAGAACCCGGAAGGAAATGTGTATTCAACATAAATCATAAAAGATAGAAAAGAAAATAATAATAAAATAATTTTAACATTGTTCATTTAACATTCGATGTTTTACTACTTTCAATCTGTTCTTATACTTATTCGAGCCATTATGCTACATTTCTTCTTTTTGGTTTGTTTATTTAATTATTTTTCTTTCTTCATTTCCTTTTCTTTATTATTTTTGTTTAATCCTCAGTTAACCTAATTATATTTTTTACTAGCGTTTTTCTTTTTTCTGTTTATTTTCCCATGGTCCTTACTGCTACCAGATTTAATACTCATATAATAATATGTACTTTCTCTTATACCAATTGTTTTTCATATTATGCATATTTCGACGATATCTTATGTTTAACGATATCTTATGTTTAACGATATCTTATTTTTTTCTTTTTCTTTATTTGAACACACTATCAGTAATTTATTTTCTCTTTCTTTAACTTTTCATCTGCTTTATTAAATTGAACAACACCTAGAATTAGGTGTAGGAAAGGTGCCAGACCATTTCTTCTCTTGATCAGCTGTAGGCCCTGAAGGATTCGTCGAAGGACGCAAAGTTGTTGCCCTCCCCAGAGACTAAAAGAATTCAACACTTCCTCCGTAAAACTCACATTCTCGTCTCCAACTACAGTTTTTTTCTGCTTTTAGTTATCTATTTTTTATTAAACTCATTAACTTCTACTTCTAACAAGGGCAAACTGACTGATTTTTAAGGAAATTATTCTGTTTCTTTTATTTAATTTATATTGCTTTTTTTATTTTCCTCATTTTTTATATTTTATCCTTAGAGTTTCCAATGCAATCCAAATATCATCTCAACATTGTTTAAACACTTACTTTAATGTCTTAATTCATATAAATCTTTCCCCTATTTGCTCTTTCTGTTTTACAACATTGCTTCGAAAGCATAGAATATTATAAAAAAACAATAAAAAACAAAAGCGTACATGTATATCTTGTTACAAAAGAAAAAAAATCAATTGTCCGATTGTCAAAATTGACCTTTTCATGTCAATTGTTTGCTTCATCGCAAATGGAAATGTTTCAAAATAGCAGAGATGCATTTAAATTCTCAACGGTTTGAAGTAAAAAGTATTTTCCTTGGTGGTAAATATTCGTTGATTCCGTAAATGGGATACTTTATCAGAAATGTTAACTCTTTACCTGTATATTTTAGGCGTTTGCTTCTCGGTTTCATCAGTTCTTTGTCTTATCTAAAGATAAAATAACTACCCTGATGCTACACCAAAAATAAGTCTCATGGCTTTTGATCTTGACTGAAGGTAAGAAGGACATCTTTTGCATTAATCAGTTAAAACGGGCTACTCTAAATATCTCATTCAATACCACTGACGTCCTTGTCAGTTGCCTAAACTTAAAACAACTGGGCATATTCTCTAGAGGATGGCGCATTGTGATTCCTTGTTTATGAGCGAGAATAGTGAGAGGGAGCACCACGATTAGGCATCGAGAAAGTAAATGTTTCAATTTTGAAAAGTAAGGGAGCCAAAACGACATGCCTTCAAACGGAGACTGGTAGAGCTGAATAGGATACCGGACCTGGAAGTATTTCTAACTACGCCCCACCCACAAAGTTTGCACTACTTTCACAAAATTATCACCATATCGCGCGCATTTGACTGCGACGAATGTGACTGGTAAACTTTTATCTGACTGGGTGACATGATTAGCATGTAAGGTTTTGCATATAAGTTCACCAGCACCACTTTGTTGGCGGGCTATTGTCCCAATTAATACTACTACTACTACTACTACTACTAATAATAATAATAATAATAATAATAATGCTAATTAACAAAATGATCCTGGAAAACTGCTACAGTACAAAGAAAAATCTTAGTACTGCCTGGATAGATTATCGAAAGGCATTCGATAGTGTGCCACATTCCTGGATTTTAAAGACTTTAAATATATACAAGATATCGCCCGTCATCATCAATTTCATCAAACAGTGCATGTCTATATGGAAAACAACCCTTTACCTCAATCATATAAATGGAACCGATAAGTCTGATGAAATAAGCATCAAAAGAGGTATATTTCAAGGTGATTCTTTATCTCCCTTACTATTCTGCATATCATTAATAGCACTAACCAGTCAACTTAATAAGACAGAATGTGGTTATAAAATAGGCCAAAAGAAAATAAGCCATCTATTTTACATGGATGACTTAAAGTTATATGCTAAGAATGATAATGAGCTGGAAGGTCTTCTGCAAACTGTAAAATGCTTCAGCGAAGACATTGGAATGAAATTTAATTTGAATAAATGTGCTAAAGCTACAGTTTTACGTGGATCAATACAAGAAACATCCTCAATTAGCTTAGACCCTGCTGTAACAATAAAAGAATTGAAACCAGAAGAAGCTTATAAATACCTAGGTGTAAATGAGAGCGAAAACATTCACCATAAAAAAATGAAAGAAATAGTGCGTAAAGAGTACTATAGAAGGCTTCGAATGATATTAAAAACTGAATTAAATTCACAGAACAGTGTTATGGCCATTAATAGGCTTGCAATCCCAGTTGTTCAATATAGCTTTAACATCTTAAACTGGACTCTAAACGACATCAGGCGAATGGATGCTAAAACAAGAAAGCTTCTTTCTAAGCATAAGATGCATCATCTAAAGGCTGATGTAGACCGTCTATACATATCCCGTAAAGAAGGTGGAAGAGGTCTTATTCAGCTGGAATTGTCACACAAGACAACAACTATTGGCTTACTAACATACATAGAAACAACAAAGGATTGGATGATACAATTAGTAAGGCAACATGAAGAAAGAAAGAAAAAATATTCAATAATAAAAGAAGGCAGTAAATACAAACAAGATTTACAGTTAGTAGATTCTGTAGAAAAGCAAAACAGAAGCCAAGAACCAACTATTGCGGCAAAAAACATGAAAATGAAAGCCAAAGATAAAGCTCTTGAACAGATGAAACAGCGCTGGCAAGACAAACCTCTGCATGGCCAATATCCAGAACGTGCCAATAAATCCAATGTTGACAAATTTAATACTCATCGATGGTTACGTGCATCTGGATTAAAGTCTGAAACTGAAGGCTTTATTCTTGCAGCACAAGACCAAAGTCTTTTCACTAGAAACTTTCAGGCAAATATTATGCATAATAATATGGATCCAAAATGCAGGTTTTGTGATAAACACCAAGAAACAATAGACCACCTAATCTCAGGCTGTTCTGTGCTTGCCCCAAACGAATATAAAAATCGCCACGATAGAGTTGGGCAATATTTACATTGGGCAATGTGCAAACATTATGGAAAAGCTGTAAACAAACACTGGTATGAACATCACCCAGCACCGGTTACAGAAATAGAAGATGTAAATATTCTATGGGATTACACCATCTACACAGACAGAAAAATTGAAGCAAACAGGCCAGACATTATTGTTAAAAACCAGAAGGAGAAAACTTGTCTATTAATTGATATGGCTTGTCCAGCAGATTGTAACATAGCAACCAAGGAATTTGAAAAACTGTCAAAATATAAAGACCTGGAAATTGAAATAGAAAAAATGTGGAAATTGAAAACAAGAGTTGTGCCAGTGATAGTAGGTGCACTTGGAATGATAAAAAATCGAACAAAACAACACATTGAAAGAATCCCTGGAAACCCCAGCTTAAGAGATATACAAAAAATTGTCTTATTAAGTACAGCCCACACACTAAGGAAAACTTTATCTATGTAATGCTGGGGATGATAGGGAAGATAGAAAAACATGAAATGGAGTCATAACAACACGCCACTACCTGCCTTAGGTCTCCCCGCAGACTTGGTTGGTAGTGAGACCAAAGCAGAAATCGAAATATGATGAAAAATGACATAATAATAATAATAATAATAAAACAAAACAGAACCCAAAAACCAAATGTTGCAGCAAAAATATGAAATGAAAGCTAAGGATAAAGCACTTTAACAATGAAATAACTCTAGCAAGACAAACCTCTGCTTGGCTAATATCCAGATTCTGCTAATAAAGCCGATGTTGATAAAGTTAATACTCATCGATGGTTACAAGCATCTAGAATAAATGCTGAAACAGGAGGCTTTATTATTGCAGCTCAATACAAAAGTCTTTTCACAAGGAAATTTCAGGCTAATATCATGCATAATAATGTGAATCCAAAATTCAGGTTCTGTGATAAATACTAGTAATATATAGCCATAACAACACATCACTACCTGCCTTAGTCATTCCGCAGACTTTGTAGGTATTGTGTTCATAGAAGAAATGGAAATATGATGATAATAAAGAATAATAACAACAGCTGAAACAACAATAAAATAATAATGATATTTCAGTATCACTCCGAAGGAAATAAACAAAAATTTTCAACCAACAAATGCAAATAACCAACACATTTGCCAATTTTACATGAATTAACCTTTCATCTAATTTTATTTAAGTTTAATATAAATTTATTTTATCAACATGGACATTTACTGCGTGGCAATCACTGTGCTTTCGGGTTTTAAGTATCAATTTTAGGTATTAATCAGTTGTACTGAACGAGGTATTTACAGTAGCCTATTTTAACTAGATTAATGCGAAACATATATTTGTTACCTTCAATCAAGATCAATATATATGAATAAACTGATATTGATATATGATAGATAATCTCTAACAACCTATCGTTTCATGATGCAACTGGTCACGTTTGCCCAATGTTTATAAATTGGTGTAGGATTAATTTTCAATGTTCCTCTGATTTCACGAAGCTAATCCCACGCTTCAATACCTAATTTAAATTGAGAAACTTCTCTGTGAAAAATTATTAATCCTCGGAAAATTACTTTGACCGTAGGCAACGACGTATTGATGCAGGTCCCAAAAAGTTTGCCATTTTGAGTCAATATAAACTTTTTATATCCAGACCAAATATGCAATAAGTTTCCTGAATTTGAGGCCAAAGACAAACCGTTTTAAAAAAAAAAGAAAAAATCTATCGTATAGTTAGAAAAGCGTTGGAATAAGTGTATCACCGTAGAAGGAGACTATGTTGATGAATAAAGTCGAATTTTGCCTAAAAGTTGTTTTATTAGTTAGAACCAGGTTTTATTGAGTGATGTGTTATATATGAATATATATTAATATATATATATATATGTGTGTGTGTGTGTGTGTGTGTGTGTGTGTGTGTGTGTGTGTGTGTACACACTATCTGACGGTGAAAACTTTTCAGCCGTGTCTTTTTTCAGTGTGTATGTCTGCGTGTGAAAAAAAAAGGGGGGGGGAATTTTTGGGTTCATTTCTATTTTCCAGGTTTTGCTACTGTACTTTTTATTCGTTATTTTTGTTTCATCCCTTCCATGTTTTTAGGTTGTTATCCTTCTATATTGCTTTTGTCTCTTTTCCACTTTTTCCCATCATTACCATTTCTGATCATTCTCTTTATCTTTTCATTTGTTTTTCCGCCTTTCAGCGACATATTTTTCTCTATCCCTTTCTTATTGTCAACTTTAGCCTTTGCCTGTTCATCATTTTCCCGTTATTCAAAATGTACTATCATGTATCGCTTCCATCATTGTCCGCCTAATGTTCTTTTGTACTTTGCCAATTATAGAACAATTATCAAAAACAACTGCAATGAACATTCATCAATGGCTATTACACGCATAGGAAAAATGAAAACGTAAACAAGCGTAAATGCGGATACTTAAATATACAGAAATACAAAACCAAAATATATGCACCTACACATTTGTCTCTCAATTTGTTTTGTTCTCAATTATTTTTACCTCTTCTTTTTCCAATTTCGGGTTTTTAATTTCTGTGAAGTTTCTCTTTCATATATAGTTTCTTCTTTCTCATTTTATTTTTTATATTTAAATTTCTATATCTATATCTTTTCCTATAAATTTATTTCCCTTTAAAGTAATATTTCATCATCTTTACTTTTATTATGATTTATGACATGTTAACTCACTTTTTCATCATCATCATCATCATCATCATCATCAACATCATCATCATCCAAACCCTTTCTTTTTCCAATGTGTGGTTGTGTTTCTTCAATCCTCACAGGGCCAAATATGCTGAGAAGAGATATAATTTATAGGATAATCAAACATTTCTACCTACCTGGTTTCTCTTACAAGATTTTGCTCATCCAAGATTATGTTTTTTTGGCACTTGCAAATGGTACTGCAAGCTGATATCATCTACTCAAGACTTATTATTAAAAAAGGCACCTCTCTGACATTTGGTCATGATAAGTTTCGAACCCGTGGCTCATAGTCGGAATACTAATGTTTTAATCACTCGGCCTCGCACTAACATTTCTTCAAATTGGTTATTCTTCCTTGCAAAACACCTTAAATGAAAACAAACTCACGTGTATATTTTTCTCATCTATTGTGTAATCCTGAAAATATTATCACGACCATCGTGATTTCATTAGAGGTTTTTTGTAATATATATATATATATATATATATATATATATATATATGAGGCAATCTGTGAGTCTGTGTGTGACTGTAATTTATGCACTCGTATATTTTTTAAGCTACGCTATTCAAACTTTTTCTAGGGACACATATCTACAGGGAAGCCAGGTTGACACATACTTTTTGAGTTTAAGTTCAGCAATTTTCCCTTTCGCACTTTTTGGCTAATGGAGCCGATCGTTTACATTTGCTCCGTAAAACATCTAAGATCTAAAATGGTTGCTAGATTACGTCAAAGAAGTCAAATCACATGTGTCAAACGCGACTAAAAAGAATGAGCCTTTATATTTAATTTTTATTCCGACGTTTTAAAATTCATTTGGTCAACCAAAAACATGTGAAAATTTTTTCCTGTAATTTTGAAATAAAAGAAATATATAAAAAAAGTGTTTTTTCAAGCAAAAACAAAATATGTAAAAAAAAAGAGCCAATGGTTAATTTAATTATTTAAGTGTTTTTTTTTTCAGATTTAATATTTCATACTTCAGAAAATAAAATTAAAATAAAAAGCTTTTTTTAGCTAAATACTTCATGCAAAAAATCAACTGTCTGTAATTCGTGTAGAATTAATTTAACTTTTTCCTCTAAAATTAAATGTCTACATTTTTAAATATTTTTCGAAAATTCTTGAAATTCATTTAGTCAACAAAAAATGTAAATATTTTACCCCGTAATTTTGAAACAAAAACAAACGCAATGTTTTTTACACGGTCACATAAAACATCAATTCACGTCTACGCAAAACAAAAGAAAGTAGATTTTTTAAATGAAATTTTTGAACAATTTTTAAACAACAATTTTTTATATAATTATTTTTTTATATAACTGAGTTTTAAAGTGAGGTGGTGACTACAAGCGCTCGGAAATCGCAACACGCTTCATTAATCATCTAATTAAAAAATGTTCTGAGTTGCACGGGCAACGCCGGGCTATGATGCTAGTACACACACACACACACACACACGCACACACACACACACACACACACACACACACATATATATATATATATATATCATTTAATGAGAGAATGCACATACATACATATATATATATAAATAAATGTATATATATATATATGAACCATCCGTAGACAGGCCCTTTTTGCTGTA
Source organism: Ascarosepion bandense (assembly GCA_037127315.1). NCBI lineage: Eukaryota > Metazoa > Mollusca > Cephalopoda > Sepiida > Sepiidae > Ascarosepion > Ascarosepion bandense. The sequence continues at coordinate 1,196,505 of JBBBDQ010001780.1, read as the reverse complement.
TCACAGCTCTTCTGTGCGACTCGATAAACCGCTTATCTCAAGCCAGGACTGAAACCCGATTGATTTGAAAGCATTTGGATATTCACCACTACGCCATTTGCGCACGTCAGAGAAAGGCCGATTTTATATGTATTTAAGAAATGTAAAGAGGTGAGAGTGTTCTATCTCGTAACAGCGTCGAACGGGCGTTCTACGCGGTAACCATAGAACATAGCGTAAACCCATAAATATGTGCTGTTTATGAAATTTCCATCTTTATAGAGAGAGCATAAAAATGTCGCATTAAAAATAAATGGATTTATTTTTAATCCGATATTTTTATTACTTCAAAGGTTATTAAAATGTATACTTTTTATTTGAAATAGACGTCCTATTTTTATTTATTAAACGGTGTGCATTATGCCTATTGGACAGCGCATTCGATAAATTTAAGTAGGCTTTACAGCTTGTTTGAGTAGTAAAGCCTGTCGGATCAAACGGTACTTTTTCATACAAAGAGGGACGCATGCTTGCTCCCTGCTGAAGGACACATTTTCATAAATCAAATTCCTCGAATGTGCAGCCCGGTTTACATAATGCACACTGTTTAATAACTAAAAATATGTGGCGCCTATTTCAAGTAAGAAGTATCACTATAATAATGTTTGAAGTTATATATATATATATATATATAGTCATCCGCAGACAGATATGTTTCGCTGTATTAGTACAGTTAAACATCCGATTGCTTTTTACCAAGTATTGAAACCCGATCGAATTGGCGTCATTCGGCGAATCTACCTCTGAGCTATGGGTGCTCGGTAGAAGGAAGCAGACTTTTAGCGTATGATGTATCATACGTCACTAATTCGCGTGATCTAATTCATTACTGAATATTACAAGACGAACTTAAATATAGTTTAACAATTACTGGTATTAGCAGAATTATTTTTTGTTACTATTAATATTGTATAATTATTGTCGTTATTATATATATATATATATATATATATATATATATATATATATATATATATATATATATATATATAATCATCCGCAGACAGATCTGTTTTGCTTTATAACAGCTCATCAGTAAAAGGCAAACAGCCGATTGCCTTTTACCCAGGATTGAGAAGTAGTGCAAACTAATGATTTGGTAGTCGACTGTAGTGATTTACTTTATTATGTGTGCTTTCTACTTAGTTGAGCTTTATAGATGGTAATATATTTATTATGCGTTTAAAATAATGACACGCGATAACTTTTTAAATCTGCATAATTAAAATATATGTATCTCAGTTCATATTATCACTGGCATAAAAATGTCTGGGTCTTATGTCATTTTAAATCTATCCCCCTTTACTCTTAAAATTAAATTTTTCCTATACATCATGACCTGCTTTTTTATTGGTTAGTTCAGATAAACTTCCAAAATTTCCCCCCCACCTTAATTGTCTGGACCTAGTAAAAAAATGTGTTGTTTTCTAAGCTTTTATATATAATAAATCCTAGCAGTAAAAAAATATTTCACTGCTTGACGAGATGCTAATAAGATAGTACCGAAATACAACGGCTCTTGTGTTGCAGTAAACTATATATATATAAACTTATTTATAAAAGGAACTTTGTCTGTGTGTGTGTCTGTGTGTATGCGTGTCCGTTACCTATAGACTCCGAAACGGCTGAACCGATTTTCTTGAAAACTTACACAGTTGTACTATAAGCGTCTGCGAGTGTTCTTAGCTAAGTTTTGTGTCGATTAACGAATTAATGAAGATTAACAAAACTTGGTTATTAACAACCGACAATTTGAAATTATTTATTTGAACATTGTTAATTTCCGTTACATGTTTACATTTGTTGACATTACGATAAATTTCAAAGCAGATATGGTTATTGCGATAGATCGAAAACTGTGTTATATAGGTTTGATTAAAAGCTCGTTTAGACTAATGGTCATTCGTGCTGGATTAAAAGCTTGTTTAGACTAATGGTCATTCGTGCCAGATCACATGGTAGCTTCCCCTATGTGAATAGGGGTCGCAGGTTCGAATCCTGCCGAATGACACATTTTCGTAATAAAAATTTATTGTAAATAATCAAGCCGGTAGATATATAATACTGTTTAATTAAAAACAGAATATCGACTTAAATACGAGCATCGATAAAAAAATAATGTTCAAACAAATCATTTCATATATATATATATATATATATAGCCGGTTTCTCCCATCAAAATAAGGATATAAGTCCGCAAATCCTTCGTTTGTAAGTTAAGCTCACATCCTGTTCACATATGACTCAGTCCCTATCTGTCTTTTCTTGAAATTAGAAAAGCTACATTCGTTTATCTGAATTCTCTTTTGCGTGTAAGCACCAATTCTTAGTTTGTGGAAATTTTATTATATTGCTATTGCTTTGCCTTATTACTGCTAATTTGCTTTGCATATATTCTTTGTTTGCTTTATATTATTTTTGTCTTGTTTTATTTTTCTTATTATTCATTGCAAATTTTGTCAATTCTTACTGTTGGTAAGTTCTGCTACTTTCGTTTAACCATAGTCACTTACATTAGACATATTCAAATATTATCCTAGTCTTTTGAACACTTACTGGCAAGTATCTTCATATATTGTTGCACGGACCCAAGCTTTATGCGAAAAGTGAGAACAAATTTTTCGCAAACCGTAATTTTTTTTTAATCGTTTTACCGCCAAGCAAAGTAATAATACCACGGATGAGCAGGGGACTACATCAGAGAAGAAAGGTTAGGTCAATATAAGATGGGTAAGAGAAATATGAGAATACTAGTGTGAAGAACGTTATGTGGAAATAAAGTGATAGGACAAGATTCAGAGGGTGTCAGGGTGAGGATACGAAATGATGGAAGTCAAGAAGATAGTAGATGGCGATTGACGTTGCATTTAAATCTTTGGTATTTATAGTCATCAGGGAAGCAAGTGTACGGAAAGGAGTTCCATCAACGGGAAGTGCGAGAAAGAAGCTATTATTGTAAAATAGTTGGTAACACTTAACTATTTTGACAGTGAAATGGTGGAACCTTTTTTCCAGTGTAGCTGCTTGAGCAAATTCGGGTAGCGGAGGCACCGATGAACTTAACTTGTCAGAGCAGAAGCTATGAAAATATTTACAGAAGAGACAGAAGGAAAGTGACTGGAGTCGAGATGCCAGGTCGAGATCGATTACATTGCAGCTTCACCTTTGTATTTTGTCGAAAACTCCGAGATGAATAGCAGGTGCGCCCGACCAGATATGACAGCAGTATTCAATGCAGGGGTCGATGGTTGATTTTTATATGTGTAAAATAGATTTAGACGAAAAAACTTTCTTGCTCGACACAGTTACCCAACTTCCCTAGCAGTAGATTTAGCTATTGATTCAATGTAGTTGCACCACTTGATGTCGGCTGTAAGAGTGAGTACGATGAGGCGTAGTGTATTGCTTTCCGAGAGACTAATTTGATCTATAGAGGATTGTCTAAGGTGGTTAAAGGATAGAAGCTTCGTTTTGGAAGCATTAAAATTTAGAAGCAATTTTTCACCCTAGTGCACCACAGATTGAAGATCCGCTTCAAGGTCATCAGTGAGGTTAGCTTTGTCAGCCTTGGCAAATTTCTTACCTAGGCGGGAGTAAATAGTAGTGGGCTCAGCGTACATACCTATTTAGGATCTGATTACATCAGGGAGATTGTTGATAAAGATCTGAAGTGTCGGACTTACGATAGAGCCCTGGGGGCCACCCGCGTTCGTATGATAAGATCTTCAACACGACCTTCATTTTGCGGTTTGATAGGAACGATTGGATCAAATCAAAAAAGCGTTCACTTATGCCATAGCCTTGTAGCTTGCGCAGACGGCCAGCGTGCCAAACTCTGTCAAATGCTTTGAAGATATCCAGGGCAACAGCTATAGCTTTATTGTATTTCATCAATGTTATTACAGAAATGTTATTATTGCGGCCGTCCACAGAAAAGAAAAATTAAATCTTATTTTCCTTTCTAAATTGAGTAATACAAACATTACGCAGACATTTTTTTCAGGCACGTATCATCTATATTCTTTGACAATTCGTCTTCATTTTCAAGAACCAAAACTACATCCTCTTCGGTTATTTCCACATCACTAGCATTTTCTCACAAAGTACCTCTTTGCCAGACATCTGAAGGTCATTCTCTGTGTAGCACTCGACAGGAATGTTGTCATTGTAGTGTGGTACTGATCTTCTTGCCAATTCTAAATTGGGATAGACAATTTAATGCTTAGACTTAACCGTAATCTCACATACGATGCAGAAATAAGAGTCTTTGAAATGATCCTTTGTTTCCCTTCATATCACAGTTACTGTAAAAGTCATTGTTATCTTCCTTTTATGAATGCAATCTCTTAGTCAATTAGAAAACGCAGAGCAGATGATCTGTCGCGTTCAACTTTTACCTTGATTCCCGAGAGGCCATCCAAAATACAACTAGTAGAACTTCTTGTTTTTCAATGATACACTGCTGAGCTTTGGCGATAAATGAACCACAGATATAGCAAAATATATCAGAGCTGTTCTTGCAATCTTCTTGGCATCTTGAAGTATATCTGATTATGATGATAATGATGATGACTGGATACCGGACTGAACGAGTGCCAATTGAAAAAGAAAATTTAAATCTATGGAAATTTAAAATATGGCTAATTAAATATTTTGTGAAAATTTTTTAACTAAATAATTTTTTTCAAAAATAATTCATGAAATGATATAATACACACAGTAATACAATAAAAATTAGTAATTACCTGCATAAGACTTTTACGGTTGATGATACATATTACCGGAGTTTTTATGCCGACCTCATCTCATCGGAGAAAATGTGCCCGATAGAAGAAATCTGATTACATTCTTGAAATCGGTAGATAAAATTACATATGATATTCCTGGTTAAAATAAGCTGTCGGCCAGTGTTGATTGTTAGCTATTTGGACAATTTTAGAAGAGTATGAAATTTAGTTGTGTTTTTTATTTTGTTAAAAATGTTTCAAATAAGAATTCTTACGTGCGTTGTGGTGTAATGAATATCGGCTCGGAATGAGAAACCGGGGAGCCGAGTTCGAATTCACTTACGCGCAAATACACTTAAGAAAAGTATTAATACATTTCTTCTTCCTCAAGCTATGGGTTGAATAACAAGACAGATTTATTTCTATATCCTTGGTTGGCAACCGGTCTACTGCAAAAAGTAATAGCAACCTACTGCTGGAAAATCTTCTGTGTAGTGATGATTACCCAAGCGTGTATCACGTATGGCATTTTACTGACATGAAATTATATTTTGCTTATTGGAGTTCGTATTTTTAAAATTATTGTTGTGGATATTTGTAATTTTATTTTGCATCGTGTTTTGAATTATTTTAGTAATCCAGAGTTACATTTTAATTTTGAAATTCAATATTTTCTGTCTTTTTTATTAGTTAAATGGACGCCATGTGTTTAATTTTTGAAATTTTACTGTAATTTAAGCTTGCATTAAAAATTGTCTACTAGTGTAATTTAATTGTATTATAAATATGATGAAAGTGAATGTGTAATAGTAAGTTATATCATCGTCTCCCTAGCAACCAGTATAGGAGAAGGAAAACTGGCAAAGTTAACGAAAACATTCTGCTATCAACGAAAAGATTGTGGAATTTACAATGGCCGTGTGATTCCAACTAGGATCGATGTGACAGACAGACATCATCTGATAATACATGATACCCACATAACCGAAATACTTAAACATTTAAAAACCAAACATTTGCAAATAATGCAGCTTTCACATCCAACATTCAGCATATTTATAAAACTAGAAGGCGCTAATAAACATAATTTTAATACACTTAAAATACGTTTATCTTTCAAGAATAAAACAGAAACACGAACGCAATCGGGCATACATAATGTACCCACAAAATCAATGAAGAAAATAAAAACATTGAATTTTAAAATTGATACATATACTTACTAAGGAGATAATGTATACATATACGTCTACACGAGCAATGCAAACGCAACAACACAGAATTTAAGCATTGAAATATAACTAAACATTATTTCTTTTCCAAACTTTTTGAAGAAACTAAATTAATAGTGAAACATGTTGAATTTATAAAGATTTTCCTATTCGTGCCTTATTTAATGATATATATTATAGAAATTTGCCAAGCTTTGTGTATTTATGTGAATGTAGCCATTGAACGTATATGTGAGTGAGAGCAAGTTAATTTATCCTGTTATTGTACTTGTATGGGAAGACGTTTTTAATCATAGCATTGAAATACTTGGAATATCCACCAATATCAAATTTACTTATCAAGATAAAAAAAAAATAAATGCATAGTTTTCTTTACACATTCAGTTATCTGCAAAACATATGCGACATAATAGAATATATGACACACACATACATGATTCATTTATATGAATGTAAATAATAGTGCGATGCTTTAGTTAGATATGAAAACATCCTATTATCATCCAATTATTGTATAGTAGTGTGACTGTGTTAGGACATTCACTTTCTGACCATATTCATCGTCGTAAAATCTTGACAGTATCTAGCACGAAGCATCATCGAGAAGTACCTGAAAACTATGACACTAGTTGACTCAAGCATTGTGAGTAAAACTAGATAGATGGAACTGTTTGGAAGTTGTTAATGGTTGTTAATGATTGTGCTAGCATGAAGTTTGATGATATCGGGATCAAGGGTTTGAGCATACCAGCCTGGTTCAAGAATTTGCTCACACCAGATTATTCGCTCTAAGAAACTGTATTTGAGGTCAGCTTAGTATGAAACACAGGTGTGCTTTGTGGATCGAGCAGGTATCTATAGTAGGGAATAGCCATCCTCTCTGGCGAACAGGTGTACTCGGAAATGAGTTATAGTCGGATATAGTATAGTTCTCTTTTCAGTTTAGAATAACTTTTGTCTCGAAAGGTGACATTTGTAATATTTATCTACTACAAACACTTTCATACTATTGACATTGTTCATTTAAGATATAAAACAGGGATAACACTCTTATTATAATATAGTTTGAAATGTGAACAACTTCCATGGTATTCTATTGTTATTAAGTTGAGGTGTATAATTTCTCCAAAATCCTTAATGCTATTAAGTTTAAAAAGAAAACAAAAACGTCATTTTATGTCCCCACCACAATACATTAGCTTCTAAAGGTTTACTGTAAGTCTTATAAACAGAAGAAATTTGTAGATCTCATTCTGCAAAATAATTGCAAGTAAAAAGGAAAAGGTAGCTCATTTAAATGTCTATTTTATGAAACAAACAAATAAAAATATAGAAAAAGTTATAAAAATTTCTTATGTTATATTAATGTAATATCTGATTTAGTCCTCATCACTTTTCATTTTAAACTTTAGTTCCTATTATGTTATTACTATATTCGTATATATATGATTCAGGCCCAATACAAACACACATAAACTGAGACAAAAGTGTTTTATATTTTGAGTGTATATGAATAAAAACAAAACCAATTACTTGAAACATGTTTTCACCATTTTTACTGACAATATTCTATAATTTAGATCAGTTATGCAAATTATTTAAAAAATCGTGTAAACATTTGAAGATATGTTCTCTATTGTTTTAGATATTTGAAGAAATTATGTTGAATTTGAAATTTAACGACACATTTATTCAAATATGATAATTCCAAGTGTTACATGCTGTTTTGAGAAAAGTCATCGTTCTTAATTATTCAAATTAATATATTTTGCTTTGTTTTTCTGATTTTTGCAATTCGGACAGTGCTCTCTCTCTCTCTCTCTCTCTCTCTCTCTCTCTCTCTCTCTCTCTCTCTCTCTCTAGCCTTTCTCAAGTGTTTGTTTTATCCGGTAATACCTCGGGTATTTTTATATAGCATGTCTTTCATCCTAACTTCTGTTATTTTTTATTACATCTACTCAAACTGTAAATTTAGAGTCTTAAATTGCGCGGACGAAAACAGTGAAATTAATTACAACCGGCCTAGATAAACCGGTCATACTAAAGAAGAATTGTATCTTTCTACAAGAATTGAACTTGTATTTCCGTTTTCAATAAGGAAACCGCTTCTATACCAAAACGTACCGCTACCAGTTTAGACATAGCATACTGTCTTCATAGATCAAGGCTTGAATTACTTATTAAAGGAACACATATTTCTTGATGAGACCTCTACGCTAGTTTGATTTCGTACCCGAAATGTAATTACAACAGTAGTTTTTAATTTAATTTTTTAATCCGACATTATTTCTTCTTATTATGAATGCCATTATTAGTAGCTACACCTGTTTAAGTTGCCATCTCTGTTTTCTCGATCTAGACCGGCTGTTATTATTCGCTAGTTTAAGAAAATAAAATGCAGGGATAGCAACTCAAACACGTGTACCCACTAAAGATAACGTTTATATTGATAAAGACTTGTTAATGATTATTAATTTTTGACGAGTATTACTGTCATCTTCATTTCAGTTGCTATTCGTCACAGCGAAACAGGTGGTCATTCTACTACAGCTTGTAACCAACGCGTTTCGGAAATAAAGGATCTCGTTTCGACGAGATTCAAGATAATATTACTACTAGCACAGATTATCTCGGGGATAATTCAGATTCGCTAAAAAACATTATGCAGGTACTTGTTTATCAGCAGATCATTCTAATAAAAAATTAAAAACTTTAAAAAATGAACAAATTCGGTTCAAATCTATTTGAAAATGACTCACTCGACATAGACGTTTGAAAAATTAGACAGCAAACCAAGTGAAAACACGTGGGCAAAGATGCTATAAAACGTCAAATCTGATTTTTTTTCTTTTTTATGGACCGTGTCCTTTCAGGACGTACGCGATCATGACCCTCCACACCGTTCTATTCCTAGTAGCTCTTAATAAATTTTGTTTTTTTTTATTTCTCCCAAACCCTGTTCTACAAGTCATCAAGTATGTTTTGTGTTGCTTTTCACTGTATCTCTTTTTCTCAATCTCTCCTTTGAGTATTCGTTTTTCCAAGCCATCCTTTCTTATTACGTGCGCCAGAAATTTCAACTGCCTCTTCCTGATGTTAGTATAAGTTTCCTTTTTTTGTTTCCATTTTCTCCAAAACCTCGACGTTGCTCATATGTTCGGTAATTTGTAAAGTGAAAATATTTCAATTTAATGTTACGTAACCCTGAATTGCAACTGAAAATAGAAGCAATCACTCCCCTCACTTTCGATGTATAACAATTAAGATTGAACTAGCACTTAAGCAGAAGCACGCCTAAACACATTGACCCAAGCCACAAGCTCATAAAAGCTTTCTCCTCTTTGTCGCAGTTGTCGTATTCTTTCTATTTCTTTGAATAAACTTCCGCCTCCTACTGGAACATTTAAGGTCTCAAGTGTTTTGGGCAAAGGTTAAGAAGATCGGCCGCGCTCTGATCCGTTAAAAACCGACAACAATACAAACCATGAACAACATCAGCCACTTGATTCTAAATCCCCCACCCATTGCGATTTAACTCCTTTTCCCCTTCCCATTTTCCGCTCTTCGGGAGGCCGCAGGGAAGAGAGAGAGAGAGAGAGAGAGAGAGAGAGAGAGAGAGAGTGGTGGTGTCAGACAAAGATCTGAGAACAAGAGCTGCAATGTCATTGCTCAGTTCTTTTTGTTACATGCCCATTGCTCTACTGGCATTCAACATTACTCTCCCCATTCTAGCTCTCCACTCCCGTGGCCATGTTCAATTAGACAGCAGACTGAAATTAAGTGCGCGTGCAATTCAATTGGTTTCATTGTGACCAAACAGACTAACAGGCAACGGGGCGCTCTGTGCCTACAATTGTGCTCATATTTGTACGTGTGTGTGTTTCTCTCGCTTATAGATGTGTGCGTGTAATCACATGCGCTTGTGAGGTTGTGTTAAAATGCTTGTGTGTCTTAACAGAAAATGTCGAGACTTCAATTTTCTTCAATTCTGTTTAATAGTTTAATAATCGACTGCACAGATTAGATATAAATGCGATGTATGTTTTAAGATAAATTTTGATAAATGAAAAAACTTTTTTGAAGCTTTCATTTTAACTTTAATTGAAAATTAAAGGATTAAATTTGCTATTTCCATTCAACAAAATACTCTGTAATGCATTTTTCAAGCAGAAATTATATTGATTGGAATCGATTTTTTTTTCTAAAATAACTGATGAGCATCCTTTTTAGCCGTCTTTCATCGCGATGTAATTTTCTTTATTAAAATATTTTCTAAAAATAAAATATACTTTTCTGAAACTTTATTTGAGAAATATCAGCTGATTAAACTAATTTGAAACAAGTATTACTTACTTTAAGCTAAAAAAAAAAGCAAAAAGATGGATTGGAAACCAAAAAGTAGTTGTGATTTATGTATCTTTCAACACACGATAAGCACTTGTCAAGCTATGATAAGCTATTTGCATGTTTATTGTTGTCTATGAAGACTTTAAATGTTAAACAAATAATTTAAGAAATTGATGTGTGAACGTTTTTTTATATAATTTTTAAGTATTCGGTAATCTTACAAATGTTGGAAATATTCTCCGTAATCTAATTTTACGAATGTTGACTTTAAATTTAAAATAGTCATCGATCTTATTTTCTGATAATGTCGTGCATGATCATCCATAATTTCAATATGGGCACAAATAACTATCGCCACCAATACATCTCTAACTCTTACATTTGTTTCTTGACTTTATTTTCTCACTTAAAAAAAATGTATAAAGCCCATATCTGCTACAGTAATTATTATCATATTTTTGTCGCTACTGTTAAAATATACATCATAAATATTGTCAAATGAATGACCATGACAAGATCATTACCTTTTAATAAGAGAATTAAGTGAAATATAGTTCTCTCTAACTAAAACTGGATATTATTATTAAATGTTTTATTTTTCTAGAAAAAAAAAATTCTAATCTAATATGTTTGATCTCTTAATGGTCAGTAATCTAATGTCTCCAGGAGTAATGTTGTGGACTGCTCGAACAGCAAGAATTCTGCCGCTTGAGAACACCGGGTACTGTAAGCAACTTCATACAATATGTATCGGCTTTAAATAAACCAGAGAGTTAATAAGCCCTAACAAATATAATTAAAAAAAAACAAAAAAAAACTAGAAAGTTAGAAAATAATTACGCATTTAAGATATGACAAAGTCATACTAAAAAAAATAACAAAAACATTTCAACACACTGAATAATAATTATAATGACAATAGTAATAAGAATTATCAATTCTCCAAACTACAAAATTTAAAATGAATACAGAAAATAGGAACAGAATATCATGGGAACGATTATATTCCAATAATAAACAATTAAGATGGTAAGATCAACTAATCTGAAATTACAGTGTTCAAAGCTCCAACAAATTGCTGAAAAAAAAACCAAAACCTCAGCATATTATGAAGGAAAAATGCCCTAAACTTAATAAAAACAAAGTTTTATCATCAAAATGTTAATGTTATTATTAAGAGGATTGATCAAAGTATTTTTTAATTATTTTTTAAAATTTGTTAATTCTCTCTGACAAGTTCGAAATCTTGGTAAAAATCTTGTTTTTTTTTGTCCGTGTGTGACGTAATTTTTACAAGGGTTTATTACGGCAAACGCAATATTACGAAAGGCACATTTTGCCGGTTAAATTCCCTATAATGAACATTTGTATTCAGTGCTAAATACTTCTCCTTTTCACGTGTTTCTGAATCATCCAACAACAGGCTTCCCAAATCTCGCTTTCAAAATTTAAAGTAATTACTTCCTAGTTTCATCATCTTTTACATTAATTGTGAATGTAGGTACCTCACAGAAATTGAAAAAAAGTTTTTCTTTTTCTATTTTATAGCCCGTGCTTAATCTGTTTTTGTTGTACATTTCAATAGCCTTTTTGCTAATCCTACCATTAAAATTATAATTTTTTAATGTTAAATTCCTATTTAGTATAACATCTCATAAATTTAGTTAGTTTGGTTATTTCAATTTCATTCTTTCTTATTAAATTATAAAATTATTTTAAAAGTAGTATTTTAATTTTTATTTATTCAGAAATCATAGTCAAACGTATGGTTATAAAGATAAACTAAAAGTATATAAAATAATATATAATAGCTGAAAATATTATGCTAAATTTTAAATTTTACTATGTAGTTTAAAACGAAAAAACAAAAACAAAAATGTACGACTACGATTACATACAATTATGTCGTGCCTGGTCGCCATACTTAGCGTTTTTGACTGCTTCCGTTTGTGATTAAATCATTCGTCACCTCAAATGATTCTGATAAGAGGACTACCGTGATTAAGAAACGCTTTTATCGTACATTTCAGATAATAAGCAAGTAATATTTGTTTTAAATAAAATTAAGGTAAATTTAAATTGGCTACTGTTTGCAAAATGTGTCGATCGAAGAAAAATGGCCGAAAAATTGAAATCTTTTTAAATAAAAAAATTTAGATTCCAATCAATACAATTTTGATTTGAAATACACCAGAGTATTTTGCTTACTGGAATTAGTAAATTTAATCTCTTGCCTTTCAGTTAAAGCTAAAATTAGTATTTCAAAAAATCTTTTTATTTTTAAAAAATTAAATTTTAAATTTAGGTATCGAAAATGAATAGTGGTATCTACTATAAAGGCAAGAAAACCGGATATAATAAGCAAAGAAAGCTAACAACCGCTATAATATATAGATTGCAGATCGGCTTATAATAAATTATGGCAGATTATTAGCAAACTTAGAACGAATTATGCCACCACTACCATCGTCATCATTAACCACCTCCTCATTATGACGAAAACTCAAAACAATTTTATCAACAACGCCTATAAAAGACAACAAATATAAAATGAAATGTTTTGTGGCAAAGCGAATGATAGCGAGAAGATTACTACGTATTTTGTAGCGGGGGTTAATAGGAAAAATTTAAACTTGACATAAAAACACCAGTTTGTGTAATTTCAACTATTAACAGGTGAAAAGTAAGCGACTTTGCTTTGTATTGTTTTTGTATTAGACTTCTTTTACTGCTTTTATAGTCCCATTCGTCTTAGATTTTCCACCCGGCTAAATTTAGGGTAGGACTTTATGGAGACATCTAGTCTGTGCAGGTTGCATTTCCACAGGGCTAAAAAGTGAAAAGAGAAAAGAAAAGAAATGTGAAAGAGAAGAAGAGGGAATCGGAAAGTAAGAGAAAAGCGAATGGCTACAAAAGCTGAAGAAAACACCGAAAAGAATAGAAAGAATGGTTTAGGAAAAAAAAAAAAAAAAGAAAAGAAAAAAGGTCAAGTTGAAATGAAATAAAGATAACTGTAATCTTTACAAAAGAATGATAACAGAATAAAAATAAATGTTAAGCTTTAAGGGAAGAAGAAAAAGGAAGTAAATGACAAATAAGGATGAAAAATGAAAAGAGCGAAAGAAAGAAACATCGACATAATTAAATAAAAAGAAGAAAATACAGACGAAAAGAGAAAAAGAAACGTAGGTGGGGGAGGAAAGACCTAACATTAAACGCAAAGAGAACAGAAAAGAAGAACATATCAAAAGAAAGAAAGAAAGAAAGATGAACGGAAAGAAATAATGTATGTATGTATGTAGAAAAGAGGAAAGAAATAAAAATAAAGAAAATGGGAAAGAGAGCAGTCACAGTTGGTGAAATTGTCAAGTTCTTTAGGCTAGATAATAGCAAACGATCTAATTTCCGATCCTGTCGCCTCATAAGATCTACATGCTTATATAAAAATAACTACGTACGCACGCGCACACACACACACACACACACACACACACACACACACACACACATATATATATATATATATATATATATATACAATAACATTGTGCTCTAACTACCAACTTGCCTAGTTGCTCTTATAAAAGTAGATGGACCGTGTAGGTGGTAGTTGGAAGAAGTTAGTGTCATGTGTGTGATAAATGGACTGCGAGGGATCGTAGTCCTCTCCTAAAACCTTGAAACTTTACCCTAACCAAAGATAGAATTATCTTATTGCCAATATACGACTTGCTCTTTTTGATATCAAGAAAGGAATTAAATCGCATCAAACTCTTTACTGTCAGCATGCCCGTTATATTTCAATTGATTTGCTTCGACTAACTACATATCTACAATATTTTGTTACCTTGACTAGAATTTACAACTTATTTTTATAATTTGTTTTACTAAGAGGAAATTTCGTTTATAATCGTTCCGAAACTCATATTAATTCTTATGAATTATTACACGATCAATTAAAATGATTTTTGCGACGTTTGTCTTTACGAGCTCATATATTGGTGTGCGGAGGAAAATTCGAAGTGCCACGAAGTAATATATTAACTTTTATTCTTTTTTTTTTTTGCAATAAACGTTGTTTTTTTGTTTTTTGTTTTTGAGGTATGGAAGGCATCGACAAAAAACAAAACTATTTAGTTTAATGAGAAGTAACGTATTCCCATTAAAAACAGAACTACAAGACATTCATCGCCAATTATACCTGAAAAAATGTTGATGATTAATTTAAAAATGATGATGATGATGACGACGACGAAACAGTATGAAATAAGGAAAGAGAAAGCAATTCAGTAAAGTAATTTGAAAAAAAATTAACAATGACTGACAATGAACAAAATACAAAAATACACAAATGATAAGATACACAAGTCAATTTTAAATTAATGAGACAAAGAAATGAATGGCTGTGCAAAGGATAAGTGAAACAAGAAACGGAACCACTAGCCGTCACAAATAGCATCAAGACAAACTATATAAATTCAGTAAAAGAGTAAATATTACCTTTTTAGGGGATAGAAAATAATGAAAGTCATTTTTCAAAAGTAGAAAAACTCGCCTTAAAAATGTACAAAAAGAGAGAGAACTGGACGGGAACCCTGTTTCACCTCGATTTATGCAAATGGTTTCAAGTTTTTCTAAATTTATGAAAAGACGTGCTGTTACGTGATCCCTTGATAATCACCAAACACCATTCATATGAAGATGTAATAATAATATAATGTATAGCAATGAATCAATGAATATGAAATAATACTATTTATAATAAATGGAGACACAACAATAATAATAAATCAATTAAGAATCTTATTTATCGCCTCAGATTTTAAGTAAGCATAACAAAATCATCAGTATCGCAAATACGCAGTAAATTGCAAGTAGTAAAATGCTCGAATCGAAATTACCAACATCAGTTGCTCTTTAATTTGAACATTGGTGAGAAGCTCAAAATTGTCTGATCCGAACGGCAAGAACAATTACGATAGATGCCGACAAGCGATAACGTTTGCATTCACCTGTCCACCCCAGTGTACCATAATTGGCTACATTTACTCTTCATGTTGGTCGTCATCAACTTTACCTTCATCCTTTAGTCGTGTGAAACAAGGGAAAGCTTTTCCATTACGTCTTCCAACACCTGCTGTGTGCTTCGAGCACCTTCTTTCTTTAAGTAGAAACAATATCCTCTCTACCTCAACCTTTCCTTCATTTTCTGTTTCTAATTATTCTTATTTTATCACGTCTTACCGATCGAAGATTTACTTCTTGCAAATTTATTTTCTCGACACCATCAACGTCTCTTTCTTTTTCTTCCTTCTTCGCCATCCTTATACAGTCTTCCCTTTTCTCATCTCTCCTTGTTTTCTTTACTTCTCTTTTTCTTCTGACTTCATTTACTTCTATTTCGTATAACATTTACTATGTTTTATTTGTCTTCCAACATTGCAAAAGCCAGAGATTGTGCGATTCGTTTCAAATTGCTATTACAGACAATTCATGGTTAATTCATTTTTTACCGAGCACTCCACATTTTTGGGCTTGTGTCTAACTAAATGATAAGTATAGTAAATCTGTAAATTCTGTTTTCTCTTTTTTCCAGTTCTTTCCGTTTTTGTTTTAGCATGTCTCCTTTTTTTGTCTGTTCTGTTTTTCTTTACTTGGGTCTGACTTTTCTCATTTTTCTTTCTCTTCTTTCTTCCTTCTCTCTTTTATTTACCCTTTCTTTTTTATTTATCTTTTTCTTACCTGTTTCCTGTTTTCTCATTTATTTCTTCTCTTTCGTTTTCTTTATTTTCTATTTGGAATTATTTTCTTTTTGTAATTATTTCTGCCTTTCTTTGTGATTTTCTTTTCTTTTTTCTTTTACTTTCTTTTTATTCTTTTCTCTGCCACTTTCCTTCTTTTCTTCTTGCAGCCATTTCTACCATTCGACTTTCACCACCTTGCTCTCTTGGGGACTGTTGGCATATCAACAAAAATGGTCAGCACCGCTGGCCGTAGAGATTTAGCCGACGGTAACCAGACCAATTCCTCCCTTTCCAGCTTCATTAAATCTTTTTCTGTCTCAGACGGCCACTGTAATACCTTACGTCTTCAAGCAATCAGAAAAACCTATTCCCCTGATCATTGCTTCAGCCCAAAACCATTTCCTCTTGCTGTACATACTTGCCAACCTTCTTTCGGTTAAACTCTTTATACCACCACAGTACACTTTAAATTTCCACCCTACCTTCATTACAATCCGGCTAGATCTTGATTTGTTTTTCTTCTTTTCTTTACTTACACCATATCTACAAGGTTGTTTTGAATCGGGAAGGCATAGAATACAGTGGAAGTGTGTTGAATTGTATAAATACTTATAAATGTATGAGGATACGAACATATATGTCACTTCAAATATCATTGTATGTGTATACATATAGTGCGTGTTTTTGTTCGTGCACACAAAGCATTGAATGAAAGTAATTATGCCATAGAGTATTGAGAGGGCCGCAGCGTAGATTTACACGTACTTTAATGCGAGAGTGAGTATAGAAGATAAAGTAATCTTTAATAATAGAGTTCCAGTTCACCAAATTCTAACATTAGGGAAGCTGGTTTTATTCAAAATTGACTGTTGCACTCATGCACTATAGATTTTAATGAACAGTGCA
The DNA here is from genome assembly GCA_037127315.1 of Ascarosepion bandense. Classification (NCBI taxonomy): domain Eukaryota; kingdom Metazoa; phylum Mollusca; class Cephalopoda; order Sepiida; family Sepiidae; genus Ascarosepion; species Ascarosepion bandense. The sequence continues at coordinate 1,179,510 of JBBBDQ010001780.1, read as the reverse complement.
TGGATATAACTTGAAATTTAAATTTCTCTGTGCTATATCTTTTTGACTATGAAGCCAATATTTCTTCGATTCATGTGAGAATGGCTAAAAGAAATTGATTGCAGACGATAATAAAAAAGGAACTGCAGGAGAAATGTTAAAATAAGACAAAGAAAGAATGCTAAGAGTAGAAAGGATTATGCTGTAAAAGATGATAAGTTTGAAAAGTAAAAGAAGAAAGAGTTAAACTAGAACGAATGTGACCAACGAAGTAGAGAGAAGTCATCCAAGAATTAATAAAGAAACAGCGAGTTAAAATGCAATAAAATTGACAAAAGAACGAGAAAGAGAGCAAGTTAGACAAGAGAAAAATAAACAAAATAGCGACGAAAAAGAATGAGAAAGAGAAACATTAAGAAATGAAACAGGGAAAATGAAAGAGAAAACATGGAAAGAAACGTTAAGTTTGAAAAACAAAACAATGGAAAAAAATTTAAGAAGAAAACGTATCAGGAAGACGTAAGAAGAAATATTGCAAATGAAGTAGAATTAAGCAATCAATAAAAAAATAAAGAAGAAGCAAAAAATGTCAAAGAGAAATGGAGAGATAAGGAAATGAAAAAGGAGTAGAAATAAATGAAACACAAGATGAAAGCATTAGAAAAAGGGCCGAAATAGGTGTAGAAAGAGAAAATAGAGAAATTATTTGCAAAATAACTTCTGAAGGTAGATGTGAGCTGACCAAAATCCCGCCTGTTTTTAGCCATAGTTCTGATATGGGAATTACAAGCCAACTATCGCAAGGAAAGATAAACACTGTGTCCGGAAGAAATGGACAGTCCGTAATCAATATCCACCCAAACAAGCACCTGCTCTCATTTTTTAATCCAACCTTTCACACAATTTGTACATTCACGTTGTATTTCTCTCTCCACTTATATCTTTCACACGAACATTATTTCAGTCTTTCTCTCAGTATTTCTGTCTCTTTCTTAAATACTCTTTTTCGTTTTCTGATTCTATTTTTCTCTGTCAATCCTTTTCTCCACCATGTTTTCATACACTCGCCAGTGTTGCTCTCTTTTTCTTCTTAGTTTCAATTACTCACAAATCTCTTTCTATTGAATCCTCTTGAGTATCGAAGATTTTACAAAGACAATGATTACAACTTACCATACAAATCTATCGTTTCTGATTCGTCTGTTCATTACTGCCAGGATTTAAGTGAATTTTTATAATCAGATACACACACAAACGCGTATATATATATATATATATATATGTATGTGTGTGTGTGTGTGTGTGTGTGTGTGTGTGTGTGCGAATTTGTAACAAAATATAAAAAAAACTGCTTTGCTGTTTTGAGAAAAAACTGTGCTCAGTGTATTTATAACAAATAGAAAATACAGAGGAATTTAAAACTTTTTTCTAAAATATAAAATAAATCAAAATTTGAATAACTTATCGTTTTTGCGATGTCACCTGTGGAATATCAGGCAGTAAGAGTGAGATTTTTTTCATCTGTTTGCCTTAACACGCTTATATACGTACTGTTGGTGACGGGAGGGAAAATTACATATGATAAGTTATTATACACTGGTTCATAACTTGTCAGAAGAAATGTTCTTTTGCTACCTTGATTTCGATATGTTACGATCACCAATTTTTCTTCTGGGCGCAGACTACAAACCTTGATTTCTAAGCCAAAGCTGTGAGTCTTTTTCATTGTATCTAATTTTACAATAGGGATTTTCTTCTGCTTTTCCTTAATCTTCTACATGTAGCTATCAAAATTGTTCTATATACTTATAATGCTCGAAGTTGAAGGATATTTTACGATTTTTTTAATGTTCCCACTGTAGAACCAATATACAATTTATTGTTATCAAATTTTACTCTAGCCCTGTATTCAACGTTTTTCAGAATAAAGTTACCATCAAGAGTAAAATCTGTAGTATCTCTGCAACTACATTTTTGTTTGTTTTTTCTTAGCGTTTTGCCGGTGTATTCCTCGATTATTCTCTGTATGTTTGCACACAGCAACAGTATTAAATGGGATCTATAGAGCGATTAAAAGAATTAATAAGATCTATTAACAAAGCGTCAGTTCAAAATTTTAAGTATTCATTAAAATAAAAAGTGGCGAAAAATAGGTATTTGGTTCTGATTTTGAAAATAAAAAACGATGGGGAAATTTATCATAAAGTGTTACATGTTTTCGTTTTTTATTTTGTTTTATTTTAGCAATGTAAAATTAATTAAAAATCGGACAAATGTAAATGAGAAAAAGTGATGTAAGTTATGTTCGTTTCTGCGTAGGAGTGCTGACCTACTTCCACAAATCCGTATTACAGTGACCAAAAATCAGAATACGGATTTTAGAAAATGGATCAGACGGAAAACTTTTCCTACGTGTAATCTTATTTGAAGTGTTTGGTTTCAAAAAATCGTACAAAGGGATTGCACTGTGCAAACCAGGTGACCACGCCTAACTAATCTGAACAAGGAAAGGAAAATCCATTAAATAGTAGGTGTGGCCGTTCCAAAAAAAAAAAAAAAAAAAAGAAGTGAAGTAGAAAGAAAGTAAAACAATAAATCTGAACAAATTGTCCGGGAATAACAGAAATTGTGGAATATGAGGGTGAGTGAACAACTGGGAAAATTTTCTAAGATAATTGAAAAGAATTTGTTTCTATTAAAGATCTGTATTAAGAAATACTAATGTTGAATTCAAAGCTAGGCATTTTACATTGAGCCCTTTTGCTATTTTTTAGTGTGTATGTATTTTTGTGCAAATGTTAAATGTATATATATAAGCGGTTGTTTAACTGATTTGTCATTACCCCCACCCCCGCGAATGTAACAATGAGGTCACGTGCTTCTGAATTCGGCGATCAGGAGAAACCCCAGGTCAAACCTCTGGTGCACCTAGCTTGATGATCTGCTGTAACATTAAGTACAAAGTCTCTTATTATAGAGATTTTGTATCTTAAAATTTATGTATGTTTTCCATTTGGAAATAAATTATTCTCCAGAGAGAGATAATCTCGAGTTGGATTGATAAGTGTACATATATTTTTTTAGGTGTGTATATAATGAAATTTTATCCTTTTGAAAAGTCGGTCGATAATATAACACTGAAACTATAACGTGTGTTTAATGAAATAACGTTTTCTTTAATTTGTCGCAAGGAAAATATTTTTTTCAAATTTAATGATGCTTTTTAAATGAACAAATACTTGTCGTAAATATGCATACGTGAGAATGCAATGCATTCTCAAATTCATGTGCAATGAATTCTCAAATGCACATCTGCAAGCAGGTGTTTATATACATATATTCACGTACCAAGGTGTAGAATGAGTATTATATTAAGTACCATGGGAAACAAATGTATACGCTTCAACACGATTTGAACCCCTGCGAGTGATTGGATGCATATGAAGTAGGCATAAAATAGCAAAGTTTATTTCGATTTATCACGGAATGAAGAAAGAATATAAAGAAAGTGGTGAGGAAAAGTGACAAAGACGTCGAATGAAATGTGAGAAGGAAGAAGGAAAGAAAGGGATGAAAAATAGACGAAAGGACAGCAATGTTAAGTTAATAATCATGAAAAAGCAAAGAAAAAAAATGAGAATTTTGAAGGTGAAGGATTAAACAGAATGAAACGTCAAAATGAACACAAGAAACTCAAAACAGAGGCAGTCAAAATAAGAAAAGAAAAGAAAGATGAAAAATTTGAGATGTTAAAAGAAAATAAGGAAGTAGAAGAGGCGATAAAAGAAATGGAATGAAACGCATTCGTCAAAAAGTGAACATTAGAGGGGAAAAGAAAGCTGAAGTAATGGTGCCAGCAAAAAGAAAGGTGTTTCTAGAAAATTCCAAGCTTTTCGTGACCGAATCATTTCACAGGGGACCTTGCCAGTATTTGGGCAGATTGGCCTTTCTTGAATTGCGATATCTCACTTACTTCCCATATTCACTCCACACACCTCTCTCTTTCTTTCTCTTTTTTTTTACCTTACTCTCTTTCTTTTTCTCTCTCTCCGTCTGTTTCTTTAACTATCCAAGCCCCCTTTGCCCCAATGGAAAGAACCAGTAATATTGTTATAATGAACTAATTGGGTATCTTGGGTCGAGATAGTTTGCCAGTCGTATTGTCTGCTGCACGACGGATAATCATGTTGTTATGGACAAGGTGCGAAATTGACGAGCCAACATCAAAGTGAAGAAAGGACAAGACCGCTTCCTTTAATAGGATAATCTGACCGCGCCGTTTGGCGGTAGCCGGTTCTTTTTCGACAATGATAAGTCTGCTGAAAGACTGTGCAGCAAGAGTCAAAACGATTTAGTTTGGTATTTGAAAAGAGATGGGAGCGGCGCAAATGATATTACAAACAGAAGAAAAACCATAGCGAATATTATCGAACATACTATTGATAAAAGAAAGAGAAGTAAAAGTTGAGAGAAATTCAAAACAATGTCATGTTGAATGTGTACTAAAAAGGATAGAAAAGAACAACTCTTAATACAAATGGAGAGCGAGAAAATCAGAAGTAAATTACAAATTGCAGACAGATTTTTGATTTGAAGTGAGAAATTAACATCTTTAGGTCATTGACGATCCTTAGGTATAACGAGAAATCGTAATCCTTAAGTTTTTCTTCGGAAGAATTAATGTAGTACTATTGATCATCTACATATTTTAAAAGAATGTCAGGAAATAATAAAAAGCTGTGGAGTCTGAAGACAAATTTTGAAGAAAATTCATTGCAGCCAAAGGCTAGTAAAATATTTAAGGCTAGTAAAATATTTAAGGCTAGTAAAATATTTAAGGCTAGTAAAATATTTAAGGCTAGTAAAATATTCTTTACGATGACGCTTTGCTCAGTTACCAAACAATTTGAATTAACTCATTGTCATTGGTTGCAAAACCATTGTTACTACCGTTACCAAAAATCAAATTGTTTAAGATGTATGCATGATGAATTGGCCCGCCAAGTCAAAGTTGTTTTAGTCAGTTATATTCAATTTTTCACCAAAGCCTTAAAGACAAACACACATCTATCTTTTCTTTCTTATTTATACGTTAAATAGAAAGTGAACTGCGATCCCTATCTTTGGATAGCAGCCAGTCTTAGAAGAAAATTCTGCATTCCAAACCAGAGAGAAGAAAATGGGAAACCATTTTATTGTCTTTTTACAAAAAGTCATGTTAATTCACCGAGAATAAAGAAAAAGAATTTGTGAAGAGTAACGATGGCTTATATCTTGAACACACACACACACACACACACACACACACACACACACACACACACACACACACACACACACAGACACACACACACACACACACATATATATATATATATATATATATATATTGTCATCCGCACACAGATCTGTTTCGCCGTATCACTGCTCATCAGTACGGTTAGACTCCGATTGCTTTTTTACCCGGGATTGAAACCCGACCAAAATGGCGTATATATATATATATATATGTATATATATGGGATCTCCTTTAGGCCCGTTCTTTTATAATTATTATATGGCACATTTAAAAAATAAAATACTTAATGACACTAATAAACTACCTATATATGTATGATATATAGATGACATTTTCATTTTAGCTAAAAACATTGATCAAATTACACAAATTAAAAACAAATTTGAAAGTCACTCCGTCCTCAAATTTACATTAGAACTTAATATTAATAATAAAATTTCATTCCTTGATGTATTTATTGATTCCATCACACATAGATTTACTACTTCTCTATATAGGAAACGAACTCGTGTCTTCTGAATTATAACAGTGAATGTCCCCAACGATATAGGATAGCCGTTATAAAAACGCATACAAATGTTATTTTCTACCAAAGCCATATTCTATAAAGAATTACTCAACATTAAACAAACACTTGTTAACAATGGTTATCCTAACTCCGTCATTGATCAACAAATTAAAGTCTATCTCAATAAACTTAATAATATTTCTAGCAATATTGATAATATAAATAATAATAGTGTACGTCAAAATAAACATAACACTATTAACTTATACTACTGCAACCAAATAAATAATAATTACAAACATGATGAAACAGCACTCAGAATCATAACAGGTAAAAATGTCAAACCAATTAATAATAATAAACAAATTAAGCTCATCATATATTATAAAAAATTTAAAGCAATTGACCTGATGGTCCCTAATAAGCCTACTACCACACAACTAAATCTTCTACAAAACCAATGTAGTATATCAATTTACACGCCCGTTCAGAGATTACAACTCTAGGACTAATAATAAACCCACTACATATATCGTTTTTACTACAACCACGCTCTCCTGTAGACTTACCTGCCACCTTTCTGATCATAGTTCAATTCAACAACATTTCTTTGGAAAAACATAGCCATGTATGTAATATTAGATAGATTTTAGTGGATAACACAATAATACTCACACATACACACATTAATAAGAACCTACAGATATTGGAGGCCATTTACATTAAATCAAAGCAATCCACGCTCAATAAAATCACATTTAAATCTAGTTACAACACATTAGGTTTCATTTAAACGTATGGTTTTGTTGTTAACATTTCGGTCTCTCATGTGCTGTGACGTCATAGAACCGCATTAAAAATATTCGACCTGCGTCTGCTATTCGGTGATGTTATCGTCGCATACGATTGTTTTATATCAACACAACATAATATCATCTTTGATGGTGGATGTTTTTATATTAACGTCCCTGTAACTTCTCTGAAGATGGCTCATGTGAGCCAAAAGCTTAGAACCAGCGTAAAAAAATATCGAAATATGAGACAATTTTTGTCTTTATTTTCTCCTGAAATTAAAGCCAAAATACGATATTTAGAACGGCTCATGATTATACATAATAGACACTCATTGTCTATTATATTTAACAATATATGTTTAGAAAATTCTCTGCTGACTCGGTACAATATATATATATATATACTATATGCCATCAAGGTTGACACTAATATATATATTTGTGTGTGTGTATTAGTTTCACGCTTCATGCAACCTCCTCAAATGTGCTCTGATAAATTTACAAATAAGAGTCATAGAAATGAATCATTAGCAGCGATCCTTTGCAAGCCACACAGATAAATCTTTGTTAAAATATTTCATGGTGCTTTTTTTAGAATAATAATAATACATTTTTATATTAACTGACACCAATGCAATGCTCAGAAGGTAGAATTTTGACTTTAAGAAGTTAAAATTATTGTGTTTGGGAAAGAATCCACGTGAAATTCTATTCACTAAAATAGCTTTGGGAAAAAGCTGTGTGGAAACTTTTCCTTACAGTTGGAATATGGGAGAAATGAGAGTGATTCGAATACGTGGAAGTAGGATGACGTGTCCTAACTGTAAAGGTTTGAACAGGTGAAACTAAAGAATAGTGCCTATTTGAACATTTGCTATGGAAATTGTGATGAGTACGATAAGATTGCGACGTTCCGTCTGTGGAAAATACATTACCCCTCCTCAACAACAACACCGCGTATACGATTTTAAGCTCTAGAAAGTGAAGATATAGATGCTCTTACGCAGATATACGAGCAATCTCTCACTTTTGGCCTGTTCTGACTCTTGTAAGTATAAAACATATCGCGAGAGGTCAGGTAATTTCTGGAGTGATAGAATGAACCGATCATTTTTTTCAACTTCTTTAGCAAGTGGTCATATATATGATTCCATTTAAGAACTAGAGTGAACAAGATCCAGTAGATGTTCAAAGTTTAAAAATTAAAAATGATATTACATTTTGGCTTGAGTAGCTCTCAAAAATGCTTTTACTGAACAAGATTGAAAAATTAAGGACTCAAAGAACAGTTCTCCCAGTCACACTTGTCAGTTTCTCTCTATTCTGTTTAAAACAAAGACCAAACTAAATCTATTTCACTAATAAATTATTATGAGTAATTAAACCGTAGCGACGTATTATTTCTTGCGATTTTGATTTTTTTAATATAAAACTTTAGGAACCATTAAAAATAGTAATTTCTTTTGAAGCTCAGTAATTCTGGATAAAGTCTAAAGGGTAAATGAATGTAATGAGCAAGTAAGGGATATATTTTGATTGAATTATTTGCATAAAACTAAAAAAAACAGTAATATTGGATGTAAAAACAAATGTGATTTCTTCATTTGTAATATTCATTATTCAAATATATGTTGTGGGTATAGAGTTTATAATAATAAATTCATAATTGCGCTGGTAACTTCCAATTTCAACTGAAAAGTAAGATTATGGCATTTTTAGGGTTTTTTTTTTAATGCCTAACGTGAGAATTGTTTCAATAACTTAACATGAACGGATATTTATTAAGATTACTTAATAAATAAGTAAATTTATTTACTTAATAAATAATAAATTAAGTAATAAAGATTACTTTTCTCATCTTTTTAAAGATGTGAATACTAGTCCAGGTACTTTGCTCAATGAGGAGAATAACTCAGCCCAGAATTTAAAATAAATCAATAATTACCACATTTGAATATCCTTGACCAATACTGTTCTTTGTCCTACATTTATAAATTTCTGCAGAAGAGTATCAACAAAATATCATGCATTACAGTCTTGTTTTCATCCATGAAGATAAGATATATCTATTATACAAATATATTTCTCATATACATGAAAAAGAGAACTGTACAAAATAATTATGTAAGTGAATTATATAAAGAATTATAAATGTACATATATCAGCGTAACTCGAAGTTTCACTATGGGCTTTCATGGAATTGTATTATTTGTTTGTATCAGAGTGAACGCATCGGCCAAGGAAGGGAGAATAGAATTGAGTAAAACGAGGCGCGAGAGTGGGGGAAAGGGTTTGTATCAATGGAAATAGTGAAAGTGACAATCGAATGTTGGAATGTGACCCGTAAGCAGGTTAATTTCGCGCGTCAGTCCGTATGGCGCTACAAATGCGCGTTACAATAAAGAATTAATCCTGTTTCGGCTTTCTAATCTACAACACTCGCTTCTCATCAGTGATGTGTCTTATTATGTTGTAGGGTGAAGTGGGGACCTTTCAGTTTGCACCTCAGGCCGACTGAAGGTGTCTTAGACAATCTAAAGGAGAAATTGAGCTATTCGTTATTATTGGAATATAGAAGTGAAGTAGAAAGACAGATCTAGCAAGTTATTTTTATTTATTGATGCTGAGAATGCTACACAAACAAAAGCAACTACCTGCTTTCAAAGAGAGACGTACAATTTACTTCTCTTTATAAGCCAACACTGGCCTGCTAAATGGCTGAGATAGTTATGATTGCCTTAAATGCGTTTAGTTGGCGTTCAAGATCAGATGAAAAGTAGATTTAAAATGAGGATTTTCAAAGTTAACACACCATATTCTTTTAAATGATTAACATAATACAATCATTTTAAGAAAATGTATTTGTAAAAATTCCAATATCTACTGCGTATAATTTTCTATAGGCATATGCCTTATCACAAATATTAATTAGAGACAAACATATATATATATATATATATATATATATATATATATATATATATATCCGAGTTAGTACAGAACGAGGAGAGAAAAGAAAAAAAAAATTTTCCCGTCCAAAACATTAATTTAAAACAGAGCTCGATATATGATGTATAGAGCCGTGAATATTTATTATAAATTATGTTTTAGAACATGTACATAATTTTTTCTATATAAGGACTTATATAGAAAAAATTATGTACATGTTCTAAAACATAATTTATGATAAATATAAATATATATATATATATATATATATTGTATAAAATTAATGTTTATATAAACATATAATTAATGTATATATATTGTATATAATTACTATTTATATATTGTACATAATGAATGAGGTATATATATATATATATATATATATATATATAAAATTAAATAAATTGCGAACATTGTGTCTGCTTCTTTTGAATAAAACCCGTTCGTACTCACGGATTAATCTTTCGTGTATTACAAATGAAAGATGTAAGAAATGCGCTGTAACTTTGACAAAAGCAAACTACAGATCCTCGAGGCAATATTTATTAAAAACTTAAGCCGTCAAATAATAGAATCAGGTATGAATACTGTAGTAATGTTTTAAAATGTTTATAAAAAGAATAGCTTTTTCATGCTTTAATACGTGCATGACCATGACAAAACCAAAGCACTCCATTGGGAATAATTTTTAAGTTCTACTGAACGCTAAGCAATTTGTCAACCGTTACATAAATGCAAGAAGGAAATTTACAGTCATTTTAGCAATCCACTGTCAAATTTACAGCTCATTTCTTACATCTTTCAATTGTAATACGCGAAATATTATCCGCGAGCATGAACGGATTGTGTTAAAAATAAGCAGACACAATGTTTGCAATTTATTTAATCTACCCAGATATAGCAACAGTACTCGATTTTCAGCCTGATATGGCTTTTATAAAGGTAGAGGATAGTGTGAGAGCTCAGATAATTACTGAAGCGTTATAGAGAGCAGACTATTTCACCTGCATCTTTAGCGATAATTCTGTATTGATATTCTTAAGGACGAACACAGGTATTTCACTTGAAATCGGTGTGAGCATGATAACCAATATTATAAAAAACACAGGGCTATCTCTAGAGGACATCTGTTCATCGTGACTGATGGTAGTTCGCAGTCTGATATGGCGGTGATGGAATGTAAGCAGTTTAGTTTTGGAGCCAATTTTTCCCCCACTGTTAGTGTTAGATCAAAAGAGAGGTCAGCTGCCAATCTCTGATTGTCAAGACATTTGTAAGTGCGCCCTTATATTGCCGTATTATCGGCATCAATATTTTACAAATGATTGGAGTATATTTTTAGGTAGATCAATAATGTAAATAAAAAAGATGTAACCACTAGGGGAGGCCTGCGTTGACCGCCAGGGCGTTGAAGGATTGGCCTTTCTTTAGAAATCTACCAGTTAGGCAGGATTTTATTATAAAGAAAACTCATCCACTAATTCCATAGCCGATGAGCTTGTGTAGAAAACCTTTATTCCACACCTTGTCAAAGGTCTTCTAGGTATCCAATGCTATGGTCGTTGTAGTATGTATTTCGTCAAGAGCCTCACTAATTTTGTGTGTAATCGTAGTTAGGATCCCTGCTGTGGATCGAGATGATTGATACCAGTCCTACTCGTCGAACTTTTTGTTGATAATGGCCTCAAAAAGTTTACTGATGTTACTGAGGAGAGTAATAAGTCTGTACTTGAAAGAGAGGATCAGTTGCCTCCGTTCAGAATAGTCATGTTCTACGTGTTTGGGAAATATTTTTCTTCAAGCAGCGGTTATATAATTTTGCTAGAATCAGAGATAATTCTGGATTGATATTCTTAAGAACGAACACAAGAATTTTATCTTTTTGCAGCTGGTGTTTTTGATAAGTTTTGAGACTTCTTTTACTGAAATGAGTATATTACTGAGATTGTGCTCATTGAGACGTGGGAAATCGGGGAAGAGATGTTCTTTGTCATCTAACGTTGAGTTTGAGGCAAAGATCGAGGGAATGAGCTTCGCCTTGTTTGACCTGAGGGTCATTATTAATAATGGGCACAGCCGCTAAGCCTCCGTTTATAATTTGGTTGACGATCTTCCAGATTTCACGAGATACAATTTGTTTCTTTTCATCGTTGACCTGGACAGCTCGCACGTAGCTGGACTTAGCGTCTTCCAGAATTCTCTTACAGTGATAGTTGGTTGTTCTGAAAGTTGTTAGGCCAGTATATATCGATCTTTGCGATAGATTTTGAAATAGTGATTCTGGTGAGCTATGGCTGCAGCGCATTCAGGGATGAACCAGGGTTGACTGTTTCTTTTATGCTGAAATTTATTTTGGATATAAAACACTACATTTAAGAAATAATTTATTCGGAAATAAGGCAGCATTTTGGGGGCAGCATGATTGAAGAATTTGGAAGAATGTGGGAGGAATGTTCGATATATCGGTCCAAACGCTATTCCAGTCTACCTCCTCATAGCGAAGAAACGTTCTATGGAAAGGTAAATCAGTGGATGTTATTGGTTTGGAGTCAATTTGGAAACTGATAAGGGAGTGATAAGACGTACCACTTAGTGTGACACTTTTACTGTGCATATATCGGAGCAGGATGTTAGATAAATTTCGAGAAGCTTTGCCTGCTGTCCCATCACATCCTAGATTCCGTTGGGTTCTTCAATGATCTGGGTCAAATTATAAGCGATGTAGAAATCTCTGCAATATCTGCCTTCCTCATTGTTTTTGTTAGAGTGGACTAACCACTATTTGTGAAGAACAATGAAGTCACCTTGAGGTCCTTTCTCATATTCTATCAAAGATTACCGACCCATCATCCTGAAGACGATAAACATCAAAAACAAATGTGGTACTACTGATAAGTGCCACGCGGCAACACAAATTCGGGAGATTAGATTCCTCGTTTTTTTTTGTGTCTCTACCTTAGAGAAACTCATCCTTGATGTGAGAAAAGAACACATGACTGTGGTTTCGTATTTTGTTATAATAATATATGAGCATCCCGGGATTGTGAGCTCCTGCAATTGGATTGAAGCATTGATAACCGTTTCAGACAGGAACAGGAAAGCAGGTTTAAACTGAAGAAGATAGCGTTTCACTTCTGGAAAGTTGGAACGTAGACCACTTTTATTTGTGAAAGATATAATATACCTGGGGTAATTATATTTTTAGGTTGGGTTTAATAGTTTTGTTTCTTTTTTAATATTCTTTTTTATGTTTGTTTTGTTTTGTCTTGTTTGGTGGGTGACTAGTAGGCAGTAAAACAGACACCTTTGGAGATACATGCTTAAATAACCTGGTTTGACTCGCACAGAGATACTGCCGTAACAGTAGCCATCATTATGACATCGAGACGTTCTACCACCGGCGACTACTGCATGGTCCAGAAAGCATTCATAAAATAGCAGTACAACAGACCCAATATTTTCCACTTGCTGATAGAATAGTCTCCTTCGAAGTTACTCCAAGAAGTGTATCCCTGATTATTAGACAAATAACGGCAAAACCTAGAAAACATTTATCTCTAGCATCATGAGAATTAAAAGATCTATTGGTTAAAGATGATGATGAAGTCTGCTTGGAAGTGCGTGTGTTTTTCCTTACTCTCATTTGAATAAGTATCAAATGCATAGTCGTTATGTAAGGTAAGTTATTCTATCTGAGTGTAAAAAAAAAAACTTACAAAATACGCCGGGATTCATATTAAGTTATTACTTCATATAAGTTCTGATGTCGTATAAGTGCTGATGAATTCTAAAACTGGGAAGTTTAATCCTGTTGTATCAAGGAACTTTATATATGTTGAGGAGTTACCCCTTTTTACACATCTAATGGACTCTTCCAAAGTATACAAATAATCCTGCCTACAGCAAACAGTAGTTGTCTGTTGTAGTTGTTAGAGTTGGTCTTTGTCAGAGCAGTTGAACTGCCGCTCGTTGGTCAGTGAGACTTACTTCTTGTAAATATTTGACTCTTACTAAAAAGTATTCCTGAATCTACTAATCGTGTACAGGTTGTATATCTTTTATTTAATATACTTACATTTTTCCTCTCATATCTGTTTTGCTATTATTATATTGCGTGGTTTTCTAAACAAGAATCCACAACAATTTGGTGACGAAGATTCGAAGAAGTTCACACAGAGAAAAAAATACATTCTCGCCAAACAACAACTTGCCGACGAGAATTCTAACAAGTGCACACGGAGAAAAAAAGACGTTGTCACATCAGTCGTAAAGAGTAAATTGGCGGCAAAAAAGAACGAACTTACGCATAACACCAAGATAAAAAAGAAGAAAACTTAGCGTCGAGGACCTCGAAATATCACATAAGGAGTCAACATCATCAAATTGGCGAAACAGATTCGCGCACAAGTTGCACAACAAAATTGTGACGATTTTTTTCTTCCCCTGAATCACTTTAACAAAGTGTGCTACAAACTGACTCAAACAAGTCGACCACAAACAAGTTGTCGACACTAATACCGAAAAGAAACAAAATGGAAGATTTTCAAAAGGGTATACTAGAAATTATAAAGAGAACTGAAGAAAGACACTAGCAATTAGAAATAAAACAGATGGAAATGCAAAAGGCTAACGAAGAAAGACAAACAGAAATACAAAAGAGACAAATAGAGATGCAATAGCGAATTGAAGAAAGAAAAATTGAAATGCAAAAGGCAAACGAGGAAAGACAAACACAACTGCAAGAACTGTTAATATATTTAACAAGCACAACCCTGGATAGGAACACGGAGAAGGAGACATTTTCACAAGATGCGGTGTGGAACGCGATTGAAATTTTCAAATTCTCAGTTGAGGAAGATAGGCATAGACGAACACACCAAGTTCATAGACTATATTCTCCCTAAAAAAAAAAAACGAATGATCTAACGTTTGATGAGGCAGTGACAAGCCTCACAGAGCTATTTAACCCAAAAATCTCGTTGTACCATAAAAGGTGAAAATGCCTTAATCTCAGAAAAGACGAAAACGATGACTATTCTACATTCACAGCTATCGTCAATAAATATTGATAATTTTAAATTTTCGGAACTTACCCCAGACAATTTCAAGTGCCTCATAATTGTCCAAGGACTAGTTGCTGCTCAAGACAGCGAGATGAGAAAACACATACTGACGAAACTTCAAAACGAGCCAGGTCTAACATTACAAAAATTGGCAGAGGATTGCCAGAAATGCCACAGCATAAAGATAGCAAGAACATTGAAGAGTCAGGAGTAGCGTACATTCGAAAGGTAAAAAGAAATTTACGTTTTGTACCCTCCCCACAGACAAAACAAAATTATAATGCCAAAGGAAAAAATACAAAACTACGGTTGACAGTAAAAAACAAGCCCACCCTTCTGCATGTTACAGATGTGGTGGACGGCTTTGGTGTAAAGATTGCTTTTACAAATATAAAAAGTGCCGATAGTGTGGTAAGATGGGCCACAAAGATTGGTATGTATAAATAAAAATAAACCTAGTAAATTAAGATCTGCTAGAGCGGAAAATAATATTGAAAACACCAGAAGATACGTTGAAATGGAAATTCTGCATAAGAAAATAAAATTGCAACTGGATTCGAGATCAGACATTACATTAATAAACCCACAAACATGGCGGAAGTTAAATAGGCCGACCATGTTACACACTAAAAAATTTGCAATATCAATAACAGGAAAAAGAATTAAACTTGAAGGCAAAATTATTGTAAATGCAAAAGTTAAAGGAAAATTTAAAAAACTAAAAATCTACGTAACGAAAAACACACACAACCTGGTAGGAACAGATTGGGTGCAGAAATTTAATATATGGGATTTACCCATTAATGCCAATTGCAAAAAATAAAAAGCGTAAAAAGAGGTATTATCAAGTAGTAAAAAATTTACAACAAAAATCGCGCATAAGAAACTTGTATTTATTACACCGATAATTACGGGAAAAAAATTGCAAACAAGTGACACACATAAAGCAAAGGAATGAAAAGCTAAGCTCGTCATTTCCAAAAAAAAGAATGGCACGATGAAAAAAAAAGAAATATTTTGGAAAGTGAAAAAATGCTTGCTCCTTCCAAAAAAGCTAGGGAGGGGGTGTTAGGATGTCACCCCTTTTTACACACCTAATGGACTCTTCCAAAGTATACAAATAATCCTGCCTACAGCGAACAGTAGTTGTAGTTGTTGCTAGAGTCGGTGTTTGTCAGAGCAGTTGAACCGCCGCTCGTTGGTCAGTGAGAATATAGACTTTCCCGGACTTACGTCTTGTATATATTTGACTCCTACTAAAAAGTATTCCTGAATCTACAAACCGTTTACAGATTGTATATCTTTTATTCAATATACTTACATTTTTGCTCTTATATCTGTTTTTGTTATTATATTGTGTGGTTTTCTAAACAAGAATCCACAACAATATATGCTTCATTCCAATCTTTTAATGTGACTTTCGTTTTCCTCCTTTTCCAGGCTTATTTTCAATGATGGTTCGGTGAAAAGTTTTAGTTGACTGAAATACATCTCTGATTTCAACAGTCAAAATCTCACACGTGAGAAGGGTGGTGGCGAATGAAGGGGTCTGGAATCACTCACTCACTATTATTGGTGATGGAGTGAAGATTCTTCAAATTGCTGTTGTACCTTCCCTTTTTTTCTTTCTCTTTGGGCTCAACCAAACAAACCTACAGTCATTCGTCAGCAACCCACAAAGAACAAGTCACCCACAAACGAAAGCCAAAGAATAATTTTAAATAATATATGAACGTGCACATATACATATATACATACGAACATGGACACATAATTTATGAAGCAAATTACAAACCAGGTTAAAAATTTCTGGTCAATGGGAATGGGGGCTACACTTCCCATACACTGCCAATATCTATGTTGAAAAATTGATATATACGCCAACATATATAGATGTAGAGCAATTTATAAGCATATATATAATTCCCCACACACATACACACATATATATGAATATGCACTTTATTATAGATATATATATTTAAACTGTTTATTTGCATGAAAAAGAAATATTTTCTGATAAGTTTGCGTTTACAGTATATCTATACTTATAAATAATTAAAAAACACTTTTTTAAATACAGTAATGTGAAGTTTTTTATAACAACTTGAGGCAGTCCTCTTTTTAAGTGTAAATTGCAGTGAAAGGAAACTGAATACAATAACTTCTATTCCAATCTTTTCTTGGTTTAAAATTTTAAGGAATGATTATAGCCAATACTAGACGTGTAATTTTATTAGAAAATAATTTCATGGTTATCTGAATGGTTATACAAACTGAAAATGCGTTTTAAATGACAGAACAATAAATAATGAAATTATAGCTAGTGATTTGCAAGTTTATTTCCACAACAACTGTCCGAAAGTTGATAAGAAATGGAGAGATAACTACATACATTTACACATTCGAGTTTCAGTTTAGATCTTTTGACTCAGTCAAAATATCACAGACTAATGTTACACACACTAACATTGTATCTATCCATAAGAACACGCACATAAAAAAATCAACTGTTATCTCTAAAATACAGATTACACCCCAAAAAATTAGATTTACAATATAATAATAAAAAAAATTAACATATACTTTTTTAGTTTGAACTCCACATCTAACATTTGTGTCTTTTGTTTTGTTTGAAGCTACTAAATTTCTATCCTTTGCTTTTGTTTCAAATAACTGTAACAAACATTGTAACAGTTACATAAATTGTACCAAATTTCCATTTTTTATGGTACCCTACACACACACACACACACACACACACACACACACATACATATATATATATATATATATATATAAGGGTGTGCATGTACATTTTAACTGTTCAATATTTAAGCGTCTATATTAAAATGTGAAATATATAGCTTTATAAACTTCAACTTTCATATCTAACTAAAACTTATACTGCACATACAGGGTTCCCCACAAAAAAGCATGAAATCTTAGATTTACTTTGTGATAAAAAACTAACATATAAAAATATAACATTTTAGTTTGCACATCGCATTTAATATTTGTGTTTGTGTTCTGTTTTAAGCTACTAAATTTCTATACTTTGCTTTTGTTCCAAATAGCTGTAACAAAAATTCTAACAGTTAAATAAACTGTACCATTTTTATATGGTACCCTGTAAACGCACACGCACACGCACACACATACACGCACACGCACACACATACACACACGCACACGCACACGCACACACATACACACACACACACACACACACACACATATATATATATATATACATTGGAGTAGATAGACTAAACTATCGCCCGGTTCACACTCCACCCACATCTATTGAACAGGTGAAGAGGCTCATCCCTTGTTTCCTGTTTAGGATGCGGTTTCTGGTTTTTTCTTTTCTAATCTCACTTTGTTTTTTTTTGTTTTTTTGCTTTTTTTCTCAATTGGAGTAGATAGACTAAACTATCGCCCCGGTTCACACTCCACCCACATCTATTGAACAGGTGAACAGAATCATCCCTTGTTTCCTGTTTAGGATGCGGTTTCCGGTTTTCTCTTTTCTAATCCCCTCACTCTTATGTAGCCCCCTGCACATCAGTGGCGTTACCGCCCTGCTTGGGCTGATATGATTAATATATATATATATATATATATATATATATATATTACAACATTTGGAGCAAGTTCCTCCACCAAAATAAAGACAAAAATCTATCTGAAAAATGTTTCAAAATCCTTCGTTTCTGAGATATTAGATTTAAAGTTCACGATAGATGGCACTGTGTTGCCATGTAGACTAGGTTGCAATTGTCATTCGTGTATATTTGTGTTTAGACAGTCTTCAACGTTTAACGTGCGTAGTAAATAATTAACGATGTCGGAACATTCATTTAGTGAGCAGGTACGATGTTAATGGATGTGAGTCCGCAAGTTTGTATCAAGTTGCATTTCCTGACCGAAGGCAGCCGAATCATCTAAACTTTGCTGCAGTTTGTCGTTGTTGAGGCCGGATCTGTGACACTAAAGTTATGGATCGAGGAAGCCCAAGATCTACTCGTACGCCTGAACACGAAAAACACACTCTAAAGGCTGTCGGAGTCAATCGAGGTATCAGCACACGTCAAGTGGCCCTAGTATGTCGTATCTCTCACAGTACCACATGGAAGGTGCATTAAGAGTAGCTCCTGTGTTCGTATCATTTACAACATGTGCAGTGTCTTTCTTTCTTTGATCACCCACCATTGTTTGTCTCTTCAGTGTTTTTTACGAATGAGGCAAAATTTTAAGAAGTTTACACAACCAACATTTGTGGGTGGATCTGAATCCCCATGGTACAATATAGGCTAGACACCAGAGTCAGTTTACGATTAATGTGTGAGCTGGAATTGTCTGGTACGTCCATATGTTAGAGAAGCTGCTTATAACGACTTTATTTCAAACACACTTTCAGACCTGCTAGAGGATGTACCCCTGCTAATACGAAGACGCATGTAGTTCATACATGATGAGGCTCCAACACATTTTAGTCATATTGTTCACGATGCACTGAGTGAATCTACAATGAAAGATGGATAGGTAAGAGAGGACCTGAAAGTTCACCTGGCTTCAATCATATCGATATTTTATTTGGCGCCACCTAAAACAATTGGTTTATGTAGCAGACATTAATGATGCAGAAACGCTTCATCAAAATATGGGGGTATACGAAACCATATGACACCGTGTGTGAGTATTTGAAAGTGTCTACCATTCATTGATCCGGCGGGTGCATGCATGTGAAGAAGCAACCGGAAGACATTTTGAATATTTATTATGAGTTACTGTGTTAAAGCACCACGATGGTCTTATATACAAATGATTAAATGCGCATTTTACCTTATTTCAGTGTAAGGAACCGTCTCCAACGTTTGTAAAAGTATTTTTGGAATTGTATCTTGGATTGTACATTTAACAGCGTTTACCGTAAACTTTAAACGTAATAACGAAGGATTTGCGAACACACACACACACACACACACACACAAACACACACACACACACACACACACACACACACACATATATATATATATATATATATATTTATAAATATAACGTCAAAATTTTTAAAAAGTATCATGATATAATGTTTATATATATATATGGTGAGGGGGTAAAAGTATACTCAGTTACAATCCAAGGAAAAGAACAACATACTTGAATAAAGACAAGAGGAAATTTTTTTGCGATAAAAATATAGCTTTCTTCTTGTTGTCTTGATTTATATATATATATATATATATATATATATATATAGAGAGAGAGAGAGAGAGAGAGAGAGAAGGAGGAGAAAAAGAATCCAAATAATAAGACCTTGAATAAATTCTCGCTGTTTTCCAACAGAACTGTAACGCATATCTATAGGTAAGCTTAAAATTCAGTGTAAGCAAGTGTGAACAACTTTATCATAGTTTTAATCATGCTGGATTTCATGCCAAAGAATGTATTTGCGGGGCATTTTACTGCACAACTTTATTTAAAAGAATTTTTGTTGAGTCTTATGGGATCCATGCTCTCTCGAGGCTGAATTAGACGCTTCAAAAATAATGATTTGATTTTGAAGATAAAAGACGATCTGGTGCACCAAAAAAAAAGATTAACGACAAAGAATTGGAGACATGGAACTGCCAAAAGTAAAAAAAAAAAAAAAAAAATGAAATTGGTCGACTGGTGGTTAAACTCAAAGGACATGTCATTTTTCCAACGCGGAATTCAAACGCAGCCAGAAAGATGAGAAAAAGTAGTGGCTAGCGATGAACAATACTTTCACTGACATGTTTCTTACTCATTTTTGTAAATGAAACATTACTTTACATGAAAAATCAGCTAGGACTTATTCAAGGTTCTAATAAAAGGTTTATTACTTAGCTGATTGATGTAACGTTCAGCATTCCGACTCCAGAGTTTCGTAGACGGACACATCCATCTAAATGACTGCTTATATTTCTCTTGCATGAGCATAGTGACAATATTGTCTTTCGTGAATAGAAATGATAATAACTATTCAAAAGTTATATGTAGGGATAAAATATCAACTGACGATGAGCATATTTCTCTGTCTTCCCTGTATTCTTAAAAACTGTAAATAGACCAAGTAATGAGAAGTTATTATTCAATAAGGTATTTAAACTATTAAGAAATGAAAACAATTAAAATATGAATGGATGAAAGCATTTAAAATGAAAATAAAATATGAGATGATCAAAGAATTTTGAATAATATCAAGAAAAGGCTCAGAGCAAAATGAAGAGAGAGAAAGATAAGAGAAATCACTTGTCAACAGAAAAGGTAAAAAATGTACAAATTGTATTAAAAAAAGGAATAAGAATGTCTAATAAAGAATTGAAAGATAAGGGCAAAATATAATGTTCATAATGAGAATTCTTATGAGCATAGATTTTTAACGATAAAACATGCTTGGTCATATTTCATATTGTTAACGCCTATAATGTCCGTGAAGACCTAACAATCGGATTCTTCTCTGATCACATTTAATAAATTCACTTTCAGTAATATGCTTTGCATCTTATACCAAAAGTACAGCGAACCTTTTCCGATCTTGTGTTTGATTGGAAACTAGAATGTTAAGGCTCTCGATATGTCTAGAAAAGTACTAATATTAAAATTTACCACATACTTCCACTTATGGACGATTAAAAATGGTTTACCAAATAGCTGGTTTGCTACATACATACATACATACATACATACATACATACATACATACATACATACATACATACTGTATTCCTTTTTATCAAAACATTCTTCTTTAATATATATGTTGTTTGAAAAGCCCTCAGAATGATGCTGAGAAACATACATAAATTGTGAACAAAGTTTATTCTTTGTTTCTCATATGAAGTATTTTCATTCTCTTTCAATCCCAGAAGCCTCCTTGCGTCTTAATGGCATTATTGCCTTGTCTGTGATGAAGTGATTAAAAAAAGTTTTTATATTCATTTTCTAGCTAGAATTTATGTATATACAAACACAGCTTATTTGAAATCCATATCAATTTCTTTAATGAAAAAATATTTATATGAACAGCAGCTGCCACAATATAAAGTGGCAGCTGCACGCAGACACAAACAGACACGCACACACACGCACATATACGCGTGTATAAAACATTCTTAACAGCTTGATATATGTTCTCATGTTTTCAACAATAACTCCTATAAAGGAGTTACTGTTGAAAACATGAGAACATATATCAAGCTGTTTTCAGATTGCTGAGAGAAATGAAGTATTAAAATATATTCACCCGTAAGTGAATTCGATTACAAAAACGATATTTCTAAATCGTAATAGAAATAAGGGTGAAGTTTAATTCAATATCATTCCCGTTTCTTGACACTTTTACAAGAAAATAAATGGGGTTAGATCTGTCTCAGCTTTTTCATTACAAATTGCTTATTTAACTTGAAACACATTCCCCAAGAAATATATTATAATACTTCTGTCCAGGAAAAATATCAATAGAGATCTCAACTATGTTTCTTTAGTTTTGATTTTCACACAAGCTCATTAAGAACTATTCATATTCAATGTACACAAACAATGTAAACACATGCTTTTATATATTTACCTACAGGTCTACAAAAACATCTGATATTGTATAACTAACAATTTATCTTCTAATTGTTAATTACTAGTCACTTACATAAATTCATTGAATTAAAAAAAGTAATGTTCACCAAATACAAAACCCAACCACGACTCAAGGTAACAGGTTAGTGTGTGTAGTTACATTAATGTAGGTAAGAACAAGCATTAAAAGTATGAGCTGAAGCTAACTTTATTGGTGAAGGAGAGAAAAAATAAAATAAAATAAATAGTTAGTGAATAAAATCTCAGTGTTCAGGCGCAGATTTTAAAGTACAGAGGTGAAGTAGATTTTAGAAGGAATCGAAAACCCAATCCTAATCAATAAACAAGGAATAAACCTCTATTCATGTTCAAAATATCGATAAGAATTGCTAACCTAATAATTTTCTGAAATAAAAATAAGAGGATGTCTTTTTTTTTTTTAAATAAGATATGTAACATTCAGGTTTTGGTTTTTATATGTTCAACAGCAACATTGGTTTGGTGTGAATATGAACTCGTTGCTAACAAAGGAAGGCGATGAAGCAATTTAAATTGTCTTCTCAAATCATTAAGCACAGCGAGCACATTATTATTCTAGAGATATAGAATGAGCTTTTACTTCATATAATTTTTTTTTGTCTTCATTAATTACATGATGCTTTACTCTATGGTTTACTCTATGATTTACTCTTAATTCTATATAAATGGATAACATTGACATAGAGTTATTAAAAGAACTCAGTAAAAGCGTAGTGGATTATAATTATTAATTCATTTTAGCATAATATTATAATGTTCTGCCGGATTTTGTGAAATTATAATATTCGTATTTTTAATTTAGAATTAAAAGATTTAGAATCTCACACAAATACACACATATGCATGAAATTTTATTGTGTAAGTCAATGATTTTATAATAATATTACTATTAATCAAGTGATATGATGTTCATATACATTTTAATGATATATATATATAAATACATATATATATAGAGAGAGAGGGAGGGAGGGAGGGAGGGATGAAGAAAAAGCCATGATGATTGAGGACATCACAATGGTGCCTTTACGAAACCTTGAAGTCGGCATAACTCTATCTGCTTAACAGAGTTAAAAGCGATAGTCTAGATTTTACATATAACAAAATAATTGTCATGAAAAGTCTACACAACAGTGCAAACTTAGTAACATTTGTATATATATTAAGCATTGCTTACACTCTCTTTCTCACTGAATCTCAATAAATACATGTTTTGAAAGTTAGTGTTTAAATGGTTGAAAACCAACTGGGCATCTCAATCAGCAAATAATGAATCGTTTGCGTTATTATCAAACACAATGATACATCATCAGAATTAAAACAATATAGTTCTGGGCGCCAGTTATAAAAATGATATGTCAATACCCCGACTTTGTAGCAGAAGAAGCAATGGAACCTCAAATCAAATTGCTGACTAGTATTTGTCTTTGAAAACTATTTACTAAGTTCACAATTCAACTTCATCTTTGATACAGTTATTTGTCAATTTACCATTTACAGAAAACTTGGACAACTGAATATTAATACATGTATGACAATTATATGAATATTTTATGTTTTTACGTTACTGATATTGGACGTTTTTAACGCAAGCAAATATAAAGAAATATTACAAATTGTAAATTAGTAAAAATATTAGTTTTCAGTTAAATGAACTATATTATAGGTAAACACTAAAACGAAACTTTTATACCTTATAATTTTTGAAGTTCACTTATTTTTCTAATATTTGAGGTGCACGATTTATTCATTCAGTTTCCAGTAAATAAAACACGTTTCCGAGCGAATCTATCAGAAATAAGCAAGCGTGAGATTAAATATGAAAAGAGTGCTTAAGTGTTGATGGCTGCTTCATATCTCTTGACATTTTCAGATATTTCTATTTTTTTTTTTTAATCATATCATCCCGAGCAAAGCGGTAACGCCACTGATGTGCAGGGGGCTACGTAAAAGTGAAAAGATTGGAAAAGAGAAAGCCAGAAACCACATCCTAAACAGGGAACAAGTGATGAGCCTCTTCACCCGTTCAATAGACGTGGGTGGAGTGTGAGCCGGGCGATAGTTTAGTTTATCTACTCCAATTCAAAAGAAAAAAGAGGAAAAGAATGGAAAAGAGTAAAAGATTGAAAAAGAGAAAGCCGGATACCCAATCCTAAACAGGGAACAAGGGATGAGCCTCTTCACCCATTCAATAGACGTGGGTGGAGTGTGGATCGGGCGATAGTTTAGTCTATCTACTCCAATTGAAAAAAAAAGAGGAAAAGAATGGAAATGAGTATTTAGTGTTTATATATATTTAAACAAATTCTGAGCTGAAGAGACCAGAGGAGAAAAAGAAAAAAAATTAGAAAGAAACAACGAAAATGAGAAATACAAAAATAAAAAAAGGTAAAAAAAAAGCAATGTAAAAATGAAAAATAATTGAGGAAATTAAAAATTAACAGGAGCATGAGAAAAGAAATCGAAATGAAAAAAGAAAAGGGATAATGGAAATGTACAATACTATTATAACTGGTTTCTAGCGGTTATAATATTGTCTTGCTTAAGCTACTCACCGTGATGTCTAACAGAAATACTCTTGACTGACTCCAATGAGTTCAGACTCACTTTCAGTTCTTTATTTAGGGCGTTTAGCCCACTTCATTTGCATTACCGGGGTTATATTACTTATTCCACAACAACCCGTTTTGAAATTTCTTTTATTATTAAATATTTGATTTTATTTATTATTTATCCCTCCTCTTTCTAGTGAGTTTGTCAACTTGCGAAAGTTTGCATATGTTGTGTTTTAGTTCAACCTCTAGTTTCTTCGAACATTTCCTTTTTCTGATAATTGTACTTGTAAATGCAACGAATTATTGGGATATTGGTACATCAAAACTATCATACAGTACATGAATAGGTTCTTTCTTTCTTATGAGTCTTTTCCCCAGTAAGAACGCAGTATCTATCTTTGGTCAAGGTAGTAATTTTGTGGTAGCTGATTTTGCTGCCAGAGTACAGCTTTTAGAAGTTTTTACTACATTTTCAATGCCTTAATCCATTTTGATCCAGCATACATAACTTCTTGCTTAGAATTACCGGATGTTCACTATGAAATTAATTTAATATCTGCTTTTATCTTTATTTCTTCTGGGTTAACTTGTAATCTCCGTGCTACATTGCATATATTTAATTTCTATTTCGCTTTTTAATGCTACAATATCAGTGTTCTCAAATGGATCTGTACTTTTTGTATCAATCTTGGCATGTTCTAATTTTTGGACGGTTGAAATTCCATGCTAAAATCATAATTCAATAAGATGATACTCCAGCGTTGTAATCTATTCACTGTACGCGTAAAAACTCATTTTTGTAACCCTAAATCGATAATACAGGTCGGTGGTCCAAATTCTACCAGAAACTCCTTCCGTGTATAAATTTATGAATTTTTTCACTTCAAATAGGATTGTCGCTTTGTCGATCAGCTTGTAGTTTTTTTCTGCTGGTAGCAGTGAACTTGAAGCATGTGTGGCTACTTTTATGTTGCCGTTATCATATTTATGTATAATTTCTACTCTTATACCATAATCACTAGCATCTGAAACCAATAAGATTTCTACTTTTGGAACGTAGTTCGCTAATTATAATTCTGATATTTGTATATTTTTATTTCCTTAAACGACTTCTGACGCTTATCAGTCTAGTTCCATTTTATGCCTTTTTAAGCAGATTGTTCAGTAGAGCTTTCAAACTCTGCATATTAGCTACATAAATTTGATAATACCCAGAAATGTTTGTAACCTAGTAACGTTTGTTAGGGGAGGCATATTCTTAATTGCATTTGCCCTTGACGGATCTGGTCGACGATAATTTTTGTCAATGATTTCTCCCAGATATTTGATTTTAGGCAAAACTAATTCACACTTTTTCTCATCAAGTTTGGACACTCTCGTATTTTTCAAAAAAACCCTCTCGTATTTTTCAAAAACTATTTTCACATGCACGATATGTTGTTCTTTCGATACATTTTTAATTAATGTATCATCTAGATAAGCAAATGCAAAATCTCAATCTGTAATCATGGTATCAACAGCTTGTTGAAATATAGCTTGTTGAACCACTTTTATATCAATAAGAAGTTGGTTGAACTTATACAATCCCCTGTGAGTATTTATTAGTTGTTAACTCTGAACATTTTTATTCAACCTGTAAATATGCTTCAGAAAGATCTAGCTTCGAAAAAGTTTGCATTGTTTCACTTTGCAATAATTTCCTAATGAGTAGGTTTCTAAACACTTCTTTAATCCTATAAAAAAATCAGCACAAACATGACTTTTATTATTTTTTATTTGACATTCACTATTCGTACTGCCCATTTTGAATGTTTTATCTTTTCAATTACGCAATTACATTTATTTTTCAAGTCTGTCTAATTCTTCGTTAATCCAATGCTACGAACGGGAAACTACGTTTCGGTTTAAACACTGGCATCGACCTTTTTTATTATTGAAATTTCGCTTGGAATTTAGAACATCGAACAAAATCATCCGACAGAACATTCGGAAAACATTTATTCATTTCTGCTTTTAAATTTTCACCTCCACTTTTTTTAAAAACTGCTTGTCTACTTACATTTTTGCAATAAATATTTATAGGTAAATCCCACTCAAATAATTCCATCCAGTCAGTACTGAATAAGCTTGTAGTATTTTATAAAGCATAAGCCTTAACTTTTACGCACATGTTACGGAATAAAAAACGTTACAAGTCATTCCAATATCAAATAAGTTCTCACCTGACGCACTACTTACGACTTTTGAAGTCCTATCTATTATAGTGATATCACTACTAGCGTTTAGTTGCATTTTCACATCCACATGATTAATTTTCACATATACAAATTTTCTTTGGTTTTCTGTGATTATTATTCTGTGGCAACGCTGTGTACTATTTCTTTTCTATGAGAATTTTTTCTTTCTTAATTTTACAGTGTGAATTTTATGTGCTACTTTTCCATTCCTTGTATTATTTCGAATCATTAAAGGGACAGTCGTCTCTGTCATGTAACCTTCTACATCTGAAACCTGGATTAATTTTCTTTTCCCTACATTTTTCTTTCGCTTGTATGTATGCACATTTGTTTCCTAAATTTATTCGGCATTGTATCTCAGATTTAGGATTCTCTGACATTCGTCCGATATATTCCTGTAGTGTAAATTCATTGTTCTATTCAAGTTTCGTTAGATTTCTCGCCCGTATTTCTGTGTCACTTTTTGCCGTTAATCCCTGAACGAAAATTAACGTTTTAAAAATATCCAAAATTAGTTCGTTTAATCTGAATCTTTCACACTCCTTGTGAATGAATCCCGCAAAATATCCGTCTTTTTTGTCGGATTCATACATTTCCATCGAGTATTGAATAAAGTGTTACTCGGAATATTTACGTTTTCTTCAAAAAATGTTTTCCTCATTTTTTGGGTAGTACAAAATTACAGTATATTTCATGTTCCACTGGTGATAACTTTTGCAATAGTCTTGTATGTTTTCGTCTTTCCAGTCGCTGCATCTTATTCTGTAAATTTGCTTGTATCTTCTAAAACAAACAAAAAATGTATATATCTGAATTGTATCTTCTAAAACAAACAGAAAAGCCAAATCTGAATTGTATGTGAATTCAGATATGGCTTTTTTTTTAGAAAAAAGAACTTGAAGAATTTTTTGTTTTCTTTTAAATTATTTTAATTAACTTTTGTTGTTGTTTGTGAAGTTCCGATACCTGCTGCTGTTGCTGTTGTTGCTGTTGTTGTTGCTGTATTTTTTAACACCAGATCTAATATTTCTTCCATGAAGAATATCTGGATTTTTTCTCTTTTATTTTACACACACCAAAGAAAAAAAAAAGAAACATACACGCTACAAAATTTTCGTCATCACTATTAACATGTGCGTCAAAGCGAAAATATTTTGCCCTACTTGTTATAAACCAGTATGCGTTTCGATATCCTCCTCACACTAATCATAACTTGTATGAGTTTCGAATCTTCGACGCCACTGTTATAATTTGTTCCTAACGGTTATAATATTTAATCTTGATTAGTCTACTTGCCGTGACACGAACGATGTTTTTGGAATCTCTTGCAGTTCTTTATTTCAGGTGTCTAGCCAAGTTCTTTATTTCCGGTGTCTAGCCTAGTTCATCTGTGTTACTGGAGGTATAATATTTAGTCCACAATAAATACGAAAATGAAAAATAAAAAAATAAAAAACTGAAAAAAGAATAAAAAGCAAAACGACAGAAAATGTAAGTAAATGAAAAGTAAATAACAACAAAAAAAAGAAAGTGGTAAATTAAAAACAATTGATAAAATAAATAAAGAATAGTAAAGTGAAAATGAATACAACGTTAAAAAAGAACGAATTGTGTTTGAACAAAAGTTCGTAATTGTTTTCAATAGTTGGCATTGTAAACGAAATTTCGTTTCACATACAACAGAAGTTTATGACATATTGTATTGTAGACCTCTATCGTTCAGGGTTGACCCTGGGTAGCACCCTAATTTCTTGCTTGGCTGCTGCATTGGCGTCTGTGACTGTAGAAGGCTGCATTTATTTGTGTTCTGTTTCTGGTCTGTCGGAGCTGTCACTTTGCTTTCTGCAAACCCGCCTTTCCATGGCGGACTGTGTCAGCTGCTTCTCCCCTGATTTGAGCTGTTTGGCCAGGGTTCCTCTCCACTTGGACTTCCATGATTCCGTATTAATACCCACAACCTTCATGTCGCGTTTAAAGTTGTCACGATACCACAGCTGTTGACGTCCAGTGGATCTTCTTCTAGAGGACAGATCTCCATACAGGAGGTATTTTGTGATGTGTCCGTCTAGCACGCAGTAGACATGGCCTAACCAGCGGAGTCTGCGCTGTTTAAGATGTGTATACATAGTGGGCAGGCTTGCGCTAGACAGGATTTCAGTGTTGAGCTCATTGTCTTGCCAGGAGACTCCCAATATGCGGCGGATACTTCTCACGTGGAAGGTGCTCAGACGCTTCTCTTGTCTGGCGTACGTGGTCCATGTCTCGCTGCCGTGTGCTGATGACACATGCGCTGTACACTGCCATCTTTGTCTTCACTGTCAGCTTGGAGTTCGTCCAAACACGCGTTGTGAGGCGCGCAAGAGCTGTGGCTGCCTTTCCAATTCTATTGTCGATCTCTATGTCCAGGGAGAAGTTGTCAGTGATAATGGAGTTAAGGTAGATAAACTGATAGAGCACATCTAGCTCATAGTCACTTATGGTGATGACCGCTGGTGCTGCGGTACCTTGACCCAGGATGTTTGTCTTTTTCAACCTAATGGTCAGCACAAAGTCTCTGCAGACCAGAGAGAAATGATCTATCAGAGATTGTAGTTAACTCTGGGTGAGATGCTAATGCCTCATTATCAGCAATCAGCATGTTTCTGATAAGGACTTTTTGTACTTTGGTCCTGGCTCTGAGATTGGAGAGTGGAATTGAGGTTAACTTTCTTTTTCTGCATTGGTCCCATTGCGGTCTTGATGCCATCATACATTCATCTGATATACCCCGTAATTCTTGCTGTATCAATGGTTTTACTGAGCTCTGTCCAGTACTAGTTAGAAAAGCGTCTGGCAGTGTGCTAAACTTTGCTCCTGGCAGCCCGGAGGATCTGTAGAGTTCTCTCGTTAGGTAACCGCTTGTACGCCGATAGAGCGGTGCGATTGGAATTAATGACGAGAGTAATTTCGGAGAACTTTGCCTCAAACTAGTTATGTAACTTCGAGGTTTTTCTCCCAAAGGTGGCCAAGGCAGTGCGTTGCATGGTATCCCGTAAAGTAGTTCATTTCTCTGTGGCAGTGTGATCGGTTTGTGAGGTTTCAGTTCACTCTCAAACCTCTCAGAAAACTGCTTAACAAAGTTTAGTTGTCTCATCTTATTAATATCAATGCGAGGATTCCCTTACTTTTTAGATTAAATGCAACTGATGTCAGTGCCCTGAGCGTGGGTGTAACCAAAATACTTTGTGCTGTGGCTTGGTCTTAAAGAGAGAGTTGGTTATGCACATATTTTGGTATGTGCATAGCTTGTGGAGACTGAGAAGCCGCTCAGAACCGTTACTATCTCATTTAAAAGGATTCTGGAAAATATGTTTCTTTAGTAGAATAACAATCAACTATATCTACACTAATTGTTGAACATAGACTCGTCCATTCACTATGAGTAGTGCATCTGCTTATAGAAACATGGTCGCAAAGTGTATCGCTGAGTCGTACGCATTGCTACACGGAACTCTGGTATTCGCTAATTATTGTATTATTAATCCATGTTTTTTTCTTTACTAATTTCAGTTCCAGTATTTTCCTCATAATATTATTAACTAGAAACAACGAACTGATACTAACATTATAACAATGGTCTAATAAATCTATGCACAAATATGTAAGTATTGATTTTGAAATCATCTTAAAACGCAAATGATTTATTTTGACACAGTAAAAATGAAAAAGAAAGACTAAAAATGATATATGAAAAATTGTTTTAACTACATCTTAAGAAACTTAATTAATACTAACCAAAAAATAACAACTTAAAAGCAAGAATTTTGTAATGAAGCCGCAAAGTATGAATAGAAGAGACTTCGATCAATTTAAATAAAAGATTATATGGACACAAAACACATTTTTTACAAAACCCGCACTCAATGCATTATTCGTTCATCGTAATCAGTCTAATCATAATTTCTGTTTAAACATGCTGCTTTATTAAAAGAGAAGGAAATTTACAAAAGCAAAAAATTGTCTACAAAGTGAGCTGATTGCTAAATAATCGACAGTAAATTTGCGTTCAGGTTCTTACAATATATCGCCTTTCGTGATAAATCTGTTTTCACAAGGTAGGATATTTAAAACAACAGCGATTAATACTAAAAAAAGCATTGAGAAACGAACGAGATCGGCAAGAATTTTACTGGATTTTCCAAATTTCACATTTTAGCCAAGTTACTGAAACCCACAAAATTATGTGCTAATTAAAAAATATAATTACGAAACGTGAAATAAGTTTAAATACTTCATACAAAAAACTGAAACGCGTTCATTGCAACAGTGACAATTAATTAGAAGTCGTTCAGCCGTGAATTTGTTTAGATGTTGCATTTGTTCATATGAAATACACAGTACGGCATCCAAAATGGCATTCCAGAGTTTAATTTCTCTGGTATATTATTGTTCTAATGTAACATTTCTTATTCAGAATGATCCATAAGTTTAGAAGCGTGTTAAAGTTAACCGAACAAGTCGGTAGCTGATAAGATACACTTATACACATTTGATATACGTTAATTTTCATAACTATATATAATAAAGTATTTTTATGCATATGAATTTCTTTATTTTATTTTATTTATGAAAACGTTTAACTTCTTGAAACATAGCTGTACATGTACCTTCAAATTTTGTATATACCTGAAATGTCATCTGAACATCAACTGAAAGCTCGTAATAGGGACAGCACTTAATCAACTATCATTCAACTCCCAAGCACCACATCAGCTCTGCAATTTTACATGGATATAAGTTATTAAATATTTTTCTTTATTAATATTTATTTTTCTTTAAACAGCCTATTTTAAAGCCTAGAAATAGTAATGAGGCTGCTAATTAGATGACATCAAATTTCAGAACATTTCATACAATTTGCTGCAATTTTGTGTGTGTGTGTGTGTGTGTGTGTGTTTGTGTGTGTGTATTTAAGAGGGGATAGTTATAGAAATACCATAAT